>ML851007.1:8121-22980 GCA_009831015.1 Picea engelmannii
TGAAATTGAAAAAGTAATCTATCAAATATACCATGCAAAATTGCATTTTTCAATACAGTTCAGAACGAGAAAGTATCTAGCTAAAACAAAAACAGATAAACCCAATATAACTCGTTTGCAATTTTTCCATCATAGATGCACCTGCATCGATCACAGAAAAAAAGAAGCGTATACATCAGAACCTGAACCTAAAATCACCTACACTCTGCACAATCAATTAAAAACACAGAGGGAATCCACATGGCCATAAGCGTCCAGGGAGGTGGGAAGTTGAAACGCTGAGGGGAGGCTGAATCCATGCGGCCATAAGTGTCCGGGGAGGTAGGAAGTTAAAATGCTGAGGGGAGGTTGAATACATGTGGCCATAAGCATAAGCTCCAAATGACGGAGCTCTTGGGATCCAATTTCACTGTTAATTAAAATGCCCACGTGTTAATTTTCGACATGCCTTTGAAACGTTACTACTCGTAAACACAATATACAGGAAAATCCACTCCTCTCCCTGGCCTCTCGTGGCATAGTGAAACGACGGATACATCTCGTGAAATGGCAGATACATCACATGGAATAGTGAAAGGGCGGATACATGGCTGATACAATAATTGTTTAGTAGACATGGCGTATGAAACAGTTCATTGGTAAAAAAAAAAAAAAAAATTTAAAATTACGGTAATCTAGTCCTGTCTTCGTTCTCCTATCATATTCTGTTATCAATGCGTGGATACTGTAATCTGTGTAATCCACTCCTAAAACTGAAGTAATTTTTCCTGGATTTTCTTAATTATGGTTCGTGGAATTTGATAAGTTGATTTAGTAAATTTTTAATCATGTTATGTAAAAGTGAAAAAGTAAACATGATAAACGGATGAATTGATAAATGCAAGAGAGTTAATTACACAAATCTAATTCATCCATTTGAATGTAAGACGAATAATATGCCATCATCTTGAATTCCTGACCATCAGATTAAATTTAGTAATTAAAAGAATTATTAATCGAGCAAGTCCAATAGGCGTCCCCCTATTGGAATTGTTGGATTAATCATCCTTTTAATTATAGAATTCAATCTCATGGTCAGAAAGTGAAGTTGCTGGTATATTCTTCGTCTTACATCCAAATCAATGAATAAGATTGCAAGAACTAACTCCCTTGCATTTATAAAATCGTACGTTTATCATTTTTACTTTTTCACTTTTACTAAACATGATTAAAAAATTACTAGACTGAGTTTTCAATTGCCACGGACCATAATTTAGCAAATCCATATAAGATTACTTCAATTTTAACATTTACTTATTCGTTACTTTCTTTTACATTTTACATTGATAGCACATGTAGTTATATTTGCATGGAAAGGAAGTGGAATGCCATGGAACGCCATCATTTTTATACAGTGATAGCACGTGTAGTTATATTGGCATGGAAAGAAAGTGGAACGCCATCATTTTTACTTTATGCGTTTCAAATGCTGGAGATTTAATATAATTTAAACCACATGTTATCAGGTGGAGTGTCCTGGCTCTCTCTCTTTACCAGTCTGCACTATTGATGCCACATTTACATGTGTTTCAAATGCCACCCGAGCTTAATCTAATCTTAAACAATATAAATTGACACCTGTGATTAGTGGAATGTAAACAATGAATAAGAATTTATGGATGTGAAGCGTTGCCATGTGTTTCAATTAACACAACCGTGGTTAATTTGGATGCATGATGAATGTCACGCTCAATCCTCATTGGAGCATTTCAATTATTTCTCCTTGTTCTCTTTCCCAGAATTGTTGCTTGCTGCGACTTCTATTATACAGAGGGAGGATAGAATTGTTTCTTGTTGTCATTTCTATTGCACATCACGAGAGGAGAATCTTGCTCAGAAATTGTATATTAATATGTGTTTTCTTCACAATATTTCTTTTTTACAATGCATTCAAATTTAATAGGGAATTCCTCCTACGGACATCACATTTTCATATAATTTGTGATGCAAATTCAATTTCAAACTAGACATATGATTTTCCCTATCTGGCTTGACTGATCAGCATGCGTTGGATGCTAACATACTTCCACTATTTTATTCCCACTGTTTCAAACAAATTACAGTATTTTAAATGGAAAATGTATTACCTTTAATTCTAAGCATTAATGGTAGAATGTTGGTAGAATGGTAGAATGATCGTATTGTGTAATGAAGAATGAACAGAAAGTGGGTAAGCATGGATGCGGGGGGACGCGGGACTGTTGGGGAATGAACAATTTTGTTGAACCATAAGCAATATCTTCATTGCTCTTAAAATAAAGTTTCATAGGCCTCAACTTCTATATCTTCTTCAAAAGTATTGCATTTATTTTCAACATAATAATTGGAAACAGTTAAAAAAATGTTGATTTAGGTCATTGGTGTTACTCTAATAATAATCCCTAGAAATTCAAAAGGATGGTATGAACCTGGACTTTGAATCTTGTGTAAGTTTCCATTCATTCTTTCTAATGCAGAGACAAATGGAGTAGATAATAAAGCTTAGTCGCAAGGTCTCGATGAGAGGTTGTTTGGAGAAGCAAGATCTCTTCAGCCTCTTGCCAATTTCGCACAATTTATTTACCATGGGGTAAGACATTGCTTTTTCCCACCTGGAGGTCGGGTTTCATCACTAGTTAGGACAAAACCTTGTAGTTCTAACAAGTAGCTGACCAACAGAACTCTCAATAGTCGATTTCTCCTTCAGCATTTAAATCCTTGCAAACCTGAGTTGACTGTCTTCTGCGCTAATCGTTTTTCCCTTTTTGCAATTAAACGATAGCAAATCTTTATTGGTACTGTTCTTGCATTGACCATTACCTATTGCATGGAAGCTTGATTGACTATTAGAGACTGCGTATTCTCCTTTTTCTGAAAGCAATTTCATATTCCCATGATTTTCTTGTGAACTATTAATCTTTCACTGCGTGTTTTTTTTTCTTTATTGTGGTTAGAGGACGTCGATTCCTTTATGTTGCATTTCTCTGCAAAATTTTGTGTGGTAAATCGTTGTAGGTTACCCACGGAATTCAACACCTTCTCTACAATATTTTATAGTTTGTTTTCTCGGCGATGGGGAGAATACCCACGCTGATTCGTGCTCTTAAACTTTACAATGGGCTGATGTTTTTATCTCTGCGTTTTTGTTTTCATCCCTGTGTTTTTTTGTTGTTGTTATTTTCTGCGTTGGGGTTGGATTTCCTCGACGAGTTTGGGGAGGTTGATACCCGCACAAAATCGCCCACATATCTCTGCTCTGTGAGTTTTTTTTTTTGTTTCATTTCTGGTGTGATTCGTGGGGGATACCCACGTGAATTCAACCCCTGAACCTCTGCATTTTGGGGGTTGGTGCGTCTCTGCAACCGTGAAGGCTACCCACACGAGTTAGACACCATATCCTCTACCTTTTTGGGTTGTTTGTCTCTTGACGAATTGGAGGAGGATAACCACCCGATTTCAACCACCTAAATCCCTGAGTTTGGGTTACAATCACTACAGTGCGCACAGCTTCCTGGCAATGTCTGATCTGCGTTTGGGTATCTGGGTTGATTGATATAATTTTTTTTCTTTGCCGAGTTGAGTGTGATTCCTAAAATTTTCCCTTTCGGCAGCATGCTGGGTTCATACCTCCCATTCAACGTTGTATCGCTTTACCTTGGATGTCAGCGAGAAATCCTGATTAAATTGATTAGATTTTGGTGGTCAGCAATAACAGACAGTGTCGATTCCTTCTTTTTATATTTTTATTTTCCAGTCATCACGTCATGTATTGTATTGTGTGGTTGTCGACAGACAACGTTAATGTTCTCTTTTAATTACAACGATAAGGGTGGTTTCTCTTATAGTTTTTCATCTCATACGTATAAGGAACTTATTACACCCAACCTGGATTATGCCTTACTGTGGTAGGACCATTGATGACCCAATGCCGGGAGGATTGCTCTAAGATGAATAGATCACCTTCTGGGTTTTACAATATTTCTGCTAATAAGAAATTATGAGTCTCCTTAGGATAGACGTATTTTATTTTTAAAGTTTTTTCGGTAGTTGGTTTCTAAATTTAAGGAAGTTTACTAATTGTTGCAATCTGTCAGATCCAAGTGATGGCTATATTCGATTAAATTAGCATATGAATGTGGATGGCCAACCTGAGTTGATTTGCGAGCCAACTCGTCTCAATGCTTATCCTTGTCTTTTGTAAATGCGTGAGCCTTGTCCTTAAATGCTTAGCATCATTTTTATTTATTTATTATTAACCATCTTGTCAATTTATTCAATTCAGGACAGGTTTCCGATGCCGCATTGTTCCCTTTAAATTATTCATTTCCCTTAAGATATCCAGGCTTACTCCATTTATGGAGAATTATTAATGTAACTTTTAAATGCTTGCTTAACAGGATTTTAGAATATTGCCTCTATTATGGATTTATAATCGTTGGGTCGTTGCACTAATTAATTACTGGGTATTGAATTATAATCTAGTTCTTGAGTTAATGTTTATGTCAAATTATACGATTGTGTTTAAAATATTTGAATATTGCGTCCATTATGGATTAGGATCAATGCATTGTTGGGTCAATTATTGGTTCATGATTAATGTATATCGAATTATAACTTAGACCTTGCGTGAAGGTTAAGGTGATTTTTACATTGAATGAGTTTAATGATTTTTAGAATGCTGCGTCATTTATTGGATCATAGCTATAAACTCTATGTTAAATTTCGCTGAAAATGATAAGTTTTAACCTTCATTATTTGATTAAAAATTGGTTAAATTGTTCGGTTAAATGCCTAACCATTCGAGATCCGACTTGTATAATAAGGTCCTTGAAAGTTATTTAGTGGGTACCTTGATGACAAATTTTGATCTGAATTTGCGTGCTAGAATGGCCTTAAGACAAATGTGGATTGTAGTCCTTTGTTAATTAAGGTGTATTAGGTCATACATTTTTATGTGCTTGGTTCGCTTATGTTGGGCGAGATCTAGACACCTCCATGTTCCTCATAATAGCCACCAACCTTGAGACCTTAAATGGTTAAAATCGATGGGAACCTGGGATTGAGTGTTTCTTATGTGTCTTGGAGGTCCTAACCATTGCAGGGTAGGACGGGCGGGTAGTCAGTCTCTTTTTATTTTCTTCTTCAGATGGTTGATGTTCTTTGCTTGCAAGTACTTGATGTGCATCTTAGGTCGTCATGTTGTGTTTTCATTGTATGTGTCTTGATCGTCGTCGGGTGGCGATGAAGAGTCGAATATATTTATTTCCCTTGTACACGCGCGGACACACCTTAAAAAAAAAAATTTCACTTGTTAGAGGTTGTCGTCATAATGAGGAGGTCCATTACAAATCAGAAGAAGAAGATCCTCATACTCCAGTATTTAGGAGATCGATTCGAGAAATAAGGATACCAAAAAGGTATACTCCATCTGATTTCCATTCAAGTTTTTCTTTGTCTATTACTGATGATGATCCTAGAACTGTTAGGGAGGCAGTGGATTCATACGATGTAAATATCTAGAAAAGGGTCATGTATGAAGAAATGGAATCTTTGGATAAGAATGAGGCTTGGGATCTAGTGGAGTTTCCGAGTGGAAGAAATCCCATTTGAAAAAAATGGGTATTTAAAAAGAGGCTGAATGCAGAAAGAAAAGTGGAGAAATTCAAAGCTTGGTTAGTAGCAAAGCGTTATTCCCAGGTTGATGGAATTGATTTTGGTGAGATTTTTTCTCTTGTTGCCAAGTTAACCTCTATAATATTTATGTTATATGTTGTCGCTACATTTGATTTTGAGGTAGAACAAATGGATGTGAATACAACATTTCTACATGGGGATCTGGAAAAAGAAATCTATATGAAGCAACTAGAAGGTTATGTTGTGAAGGGAAAGAAGGAACTGGTATGCAAGCTAAAAAAGTCCCTGTATAGTTTAAAAAAATCACCTCGGATGTGGTATAAAAAATTTGATACTTATATGTTGGGACTTGACTTCACAAGAAGCAAAGAGGATCACTGTGTGTATTTTAAATTAATTGGTGATCATTTGATTTATTTGGTCTTGTATGTGGATGACATGTTGTTGATAGGAAACAATAAAGAGATTATCCAGGATGTGAAAACTCAGTTGTCCTCTAAATTTGACATGAAGGATCTTGGTGCTTCAAATTTCATTTTGGGAATGGAAATTAAAAGACATCGGAAAAAGAGGAAACTCTGGTTAAATCAGAGAAAACATGTTGAGACAATATTGCAAAGGTTCAATATGCAGGAATGTAAACCAATCAACGTTCCTATTCTTGTTGGTGTAAAGTTATCTTCCGATCAGTGTCCTCAGACATGCAC
This sequence comes from Picea engelmannii, assembly GCA_009831015.1. Taxonomy (NCBI): domain Eukaryota; kingdom Viridiplantae; phylum Streptophyta; class Pinopsida; order Pinales; family Pinaceae; genus Picea; species Picea engelmannii. Next base: position 14,481 of record ML851007.1, read on the forward strand.
TGAAAGGACCTCATCATCTCGACCACGTCTCCAAATGCTATCTGCTCCTATCCGAGAACCTGCTCGCCTCCCTGAGGGTTAGACCCCTCAGGCGTGGATGCTACTGGGGGCATCACGCCTCCTCCCCTAGCACCCCGTCGTCTGCCTCCGTGGTATCCTCTAACCATGATTACCTGCACGCACACAATCAACTCAATCAGCAACAGTATACTCAATCAAATCATGTCATGGAAGCCGTAGCGAATCCCAAGTCGCGGGTCGAACCGTCTGTGATACCATATGTAACGACCTCCTCATTACGACAACAACTCTGATAACAGTTGCAATTTTTTTTTATTTTTTATTTTTTAAGTGGGTGCGCGCGTGAAGAAAGGAAACAGACACATTTGACCCTACGTCGCCACCTGACGACTAACAAGATGCAACTATGATGAACACAACAAGAAGACATAAGGTGCATGACAAGTAACTGCAATCGTTTAATGACATACTGGGTTATGCACGGTACGAACAGAAAAGGAAGAATCCGTAGTAGTAGAATTTACTATTTCTGCACAGGAAAGCAGGGCGTTTAATCTTAGTTCTCTGCTCCGGAGAGAGAGAAGGTCAGATAGGCTCCTGACCGTCTGCTCAGGCAAAAACTAGTAATCTCCGTCAGGTGTGTCGCAAGAGTGGAAACCTTGCCTTTAAAGGGCCCGAGACTCTTGATACGGCACAGGATTCCTTACACAAGAATAAACACACACACAAACTTATATACTAGGCTACAAGGAGGTGTCTACATCCTTCCCGACAGAAGCAGACCAAGCAACCAACAATTACCATCTAGTACAACAAAAATCATAGAACCACCACGTCCTCTACGGAAGGCGCAAGTCAGAAGGACTCCGACAACACCTGACCATTGTTAAGACAAGACACTATCTATGACACAAAAGGGCATTAAATTACAGACCAACTTCTCTAGTAAATTCCATTAATTGTTGTTCCCAATTACTAACTCTTGACAACATATTGTACTTCATTCAATAACAGTAGATTATGTATTAACAACTCAACAAATCCCAACAATATCACCATAACTAATACCACCCTACGCTACTGTTGAAACAACTTTGTAGCAATTAAATCAAAACATCTTATATATTACCTATACCATGAAAATTACAATAACGTTTTACAGTCCAAGATAATCACTTCGCCTTTTGTATTCCAAAAACCTTGCTGCAATTACGCTTTCCATACATTAGATGTTTCAAATAACTACAATATAAATTTTAATTTCAACCGTTAGATAATATGCTAATCCCCATTCAACTATATGATGAAAAGTGCATTACTAAATAGCTTACTGCATGATGATATTCTAGCACCATCACTTGGCTTTAAAAATGAATTCCAATTCAATAATGCAACTTAATTATAGTGATACTCAACTACCATAACTTGAAAAAGAAGGGATGAATTCCATTTCAATTATACTACTAAAATATAGTGATCTAAGGAGCCTCGACAATTATGAACAAGATGTCAAGCATCACAATCTAACGCGTTATAATTATTCAGGTCAATATCTACCATTACTTCTTAACCAAGTGGATATATAAAAATGACGTAATCATCTTGACACCCCCCTCCCAAAAAAAAGGGGGCGTAATATAAGATAATGAAAACACAATATATGATAATCGGAAGGTCAAAACAATGAGATGTCAAGGAGTACACCCCAGATTACTATTGAATTATAAAGAAGCTAGCTAATGTACCACAATACAATTTATTTTCAATTGCGATGATAATATTTATTTAAACTAAAAAGAATTCTAAAATTACTGTTGCCTGAATTAACTGTTTATTTCTATAATCCCAAAGTGGACACGCTAGCTGGGTTATTACAGTTGTAGCTATATCATTAATTGTAAGCATTAACTGGTTGAGTAAAAGAACACCCTGACTTGACTGCTTCCACTCTAAGGCACAAAACGAATTGATCATAATGACTATAGCAGTAATGAGGCGAATTCCGCTTTCGACCCTTCACCCAACTGATAAAATTTCTGCAAGAACAATCAGAATGCGTGCCTGCATCCCAGTCGCGTTCCAGGTGGGAATTGGGCAGAGATGCAGCCTCTCAAATCATTGGGCGACTGCAAAGGCATAGGGTAAGGAGGGAATCCATTAATAAATAAAGACACATCAATTCGTTAATAATATAAAACTGCTGGGTGATTCAAAAGGAAACAACAACAGGACCCCCACTCTGATTACTTTATAAAAACTTGGCCTTCAACATCGATTTTTAATGCAATAACTTCCGAGAATTAAGAGCACGAACCCTCCAAATCGGAGCAAAGGATGTGTGTAACACGAGGAGTCTGCGCCTAAATAAGGGCACACTGTCCCGACGGCTGTCTCGCCGTTCTGACCAACCCCATAGCCAGCGGTCGAAAGAACAGTCGGGACAACAGGTCTTATCACGACGATTTTAGGATGAGGCAACTGTTGTTTTGAATGGGTGAAACACGCCTCCAGAAACATTGCCAGCTTACTCTCATGCACCCACCCGGCCAGTAAATCCCAAGTCAACACACAGGCATTAAAAAAATGATACACAACAGGTAAGAAAACATCTCAGGACATAAATACTCGTAGGTAGAGCGGACCAGGATGTGGGATTCGTTGACAAGGATGCTAGACCGGGAATAAGTATTCATCCTTCCACAGATACTCTTCTCGTTCAGGATGCAGTCAAGGAATGGGTAGGAAACATATTACAGTACCTGTCAACATTCTAGGCGGAATTGGGAGGTTGGTTTTTGTTTCAGCGTGGAGAAAAGTTAACCCGCGTGTTGTAGTCATTCCGGGCGTGGAAAATGCTGGAGGTTTAGGCATTCACCATAGGAGATGAGCTATACATGAAAAGAAATCAACCCCTTGCACATCAGAGAACCATAAATGAAATTATCGGATTTGATTACAAACGTAAAGTCAAGACTGGGTTTTCTTGGGTAGCTATTTCGTGAAGGGGACGCCTAATAAGTCTAGCATATCACTGTCGAAGCATGAATGGGTATAGCCGCCAACACACCAGAGGATAACTTGCCCTGGCCCCTTACCCAAAAATAATTTCTCCTTGAAATATATTAACTAGATTAAATTCAGAATGCCAAAAAAAATAATGATAAGATTGTCATTTAAATTACAAACGCAGACAGATCTTAAGGTCTGGATTAAATTTCAAAATTCCAGTGAATAAAATAAGCTTGGTCCTTTAAAATACAGATCGCCATTACCCATAGAAGGAATTCAGCACTTAGAGAAGTAGCTCTCATGTTGTATTAATAATTACTTTCATAAAGGAAATTGATGTGATAACCTCTAATAGAATACATGCGAAGACACCACATCCAGAATATACCGCCACAAAGAGGAACATAGAGGTGTAAGGATAAACCAAAACAGTAAAACCCAACCAACACGCAGATCACAAACACCTTAAGCAGTCACAAATGGGCAGGAGCTCAAGACATAAATTTTTTTTCTTTTTTTTTTTCATTTACAATCCACATTCATATCAATCCTAAGTTGAGAATGCATTCTATTTTACAATAAAAATAACATACTGTTTCCTGGTTGCCTACCTCGACTAGCGTCCGCGCTCCGTGCCGCTCCTTCTCCGCGCCGCTCCAGCTCGCCGACAATAGAGACTGCACCAGTACCTCCCATCCAATCGCTAGGGGTACTCTGCTTCTCCCTTAGCCCCCCAAGCCGCAAAGGGGCCACACAAATCCAAAAGGTATGCCTAGCTTCCCAGCTCCCTCGCAAGGTTGAGCTACCACTCAAATACAAGATGAGAAAATCCCAACTCCTCACAAGCAAATAGTCAAGTCCAAATCCGGCAACGTAACGTTATGCTCATAACCCTCCCTCATATTCCTCATCTACCTTTCTTTTATAGAATTTTTTTGAGACCCACCCTTGCCTTAAATCACATTTAATTTAAGTTTTAATGAAAACCCCTAAAAATNAAAAAGGTAAATGCGCTAATTAATCTTTTCATTTTATTTTTAAATTCATAACTTTTTATATTCCCACATGTTAATAATTTTATTTCTTCTTTAAAAATTTTAAAACCATTAGTTTTAATTTAATTCTTACTCTCATTATTTACCCCAAGAATTTTATCAAGGCCTAACTATTACTTAAGTGGGTTTTTGTTTGAATTTTTATTTTTATGCAGGGCCTTTTTCTTTAAGGTTACACCAAAAATTTTTACCCTAGAAAAGTCTTAGGCTTAGGACTTAGATTCTGAGCTAGGCGACAATTGGTTAGGGAAGTTGTTTAAGGATCTCTTAAGGTGTTAATGTCTTAGGGCCGTCTAGCTTTATTTCTTCCTCATCATTAGTGTGACGTGCCCTTCAGGATGCACTACGTTCTCCAAGGGTGCCACTCGCCTCGGTCGTTTCTTTTGCACAACGTGCCCTTCAGGATGCACCATGTGCTCCAAGGGTGCCACTCGCTTCTTGTGTTTCTTTTACGCGACATGCCCTTCGGGATGCACCACGTGCTCCAAGGGTGCCACTCGTCGAATTGGCTGATTGGTAGACATCTATAACCCCTGGAGTCAACACTCCGCCAGGTGAACTTGTGGGAGACTAAGGGCTCTAAGGAATAAGGCCCCCGCCTTATTGCACACCCCTTAGAATCATCGTGAGCAACTGTCGCAGTCTTCCCTCATGGCATCGTGGATCCTCTCGAACTAGGTAATCGTTAACCTACAGTTCGAGCCACGGTGGGAGTGCTAGTAGGCTATGGCAGGGCTGTTGTCCACGCCTCTCCCTCAACCTCTCTGGAAATCGTGCGTGGCCCTTTTACTCCATATGTGAGTCTGGTTGGCAAGCTATCGTCAGCCTGCATCATCAACAATTGCGTCAGAACATGTCAATCATCAAATCATCAAATCAATGAAATATCACAGTAAATAAATCAACCCAATTAGCACACTCCCTGACTCAATCCGGAGTCCAAGGGGTTCCACCAATGCCTCTGCATCATCAAGGTCCAAAACCATGCACACTCAATAAAACTGAGTCAATAGCACCTGTCTGCATCAAATAGTAAAACATCACGTCATCTATCATAATGCATCATAATCAAGTATAAATGTTTTAACATCAGAAAAGTCCAGATCACTTGCAAGAAAGTGTCCTCAAATAATAAGTTTTCTCAGTGCGCTAGAGCGGGATGTTACATACACCCCCTCTTGGTCTAAACTTCGTCCCGAAGTTTCTCAGTATAAATGCTGAAATAAAAGTATCACAGTGTCATAAGTCTATCTATCAAACAAAAATGTAAACTGTTGGCGCATATCATATGCGTCCTCCCACGTCGCTGAGTGCGGACTATAACTGTCCCACCGGACCTTGACCTGATCTACTGTTCGACGTCATAACTGTCGAACTTGATGATCTAAAATGTGGACTGGCTCAGTCGTGAGTGCTTCCTCATCCGATACCTGCAAGGAACTCATGTCAATCACATGTGTAGGATCACTAATATAATGTCTCAAAACAGATACATGAAAAACATCATGCATACACCTCAAATAATCAGGTAAGGCTAGTCGATAGGCCACGGGCCCCTTTCTCTGCACGATCTCAAAAGGTCCTATGAACCTAGGAGAGATTTTAGCTCCCTTTCAAAACTTGATCGAACTCTTATGCGGTTTAACCCGCAAGAAGACTCGATCGCCGACCTCGTAACTACGGTCGACTCGTTGCGCATCGGCATAACTCTTCTGTCGATCCTGCGCTTCTTTAATCCTTTGTCTTATGGTTTGCATTTGCTCTTCCATTTCTTGGATCGCTTCTGGTCCCACCAGGACACTATCCTCAAGCTGATCCCAACTCAAGGGCGTCCGACACGGTCACCCATAAAGAAACTCAAAAGGCGCCATCTTAATGGTGCTCTGGTAACTGTTGTTGTAAGCGAACACTACTAGAGGCAAGAATTCCTCCCAACACTTCTGTTGGTCCATCACATACATGCGCAACATGTCTTCCAAGGTCTGGTTCGTTCGTTCGGTCTGCCCGTCAGTCTCTGGGTGATATGTAGTACTAAAATTTAGTTGAGTTCCCAAGGCCTCTTGGAAACTCATCCAAAATCATCTAGTAAACATTGATCCTCGATCGAATATAATCTTCTTAGGCATGCCATGCAGCCTCACAATCTCACTGATGAAAATTCTCGCTATGTCAGGTGCCTGATACGTCATACGCACAAGAATAAAGTGAGCACTCTTCGTCAGAGTGTCTACTACTTCAAAAATTGAGTCATGTCTCCTCGTCGTCAATGGTAATCCAACAATAAAATCCATCGAAATAACTTCCCATTTCGATTCCGGAATGGCATGTGGTTGAAGTAATCATGTCGGGTGTCTATGTTTATCCTTTACCTACTGACACTCTAGACATCTGGCCACATAGTTGACTATGCCAGCCTTTATTCCCTTCCAGAAGAATAAGGGTTTAAGGTTTTCCCTCATCTTCGTGAGTCCTGGGTGAGCCATGTAAACTACTCTATGAGCCTCGCTCAGGATCAACATCCTCAACTCGTCGTTTGGCGGTACGTAAATCTGACCTCTAAACCTCAATAACCCAACGCTATCAAAAGAAAATCCCACATATCGTGGTACCATCATTGTGTTTTGTCCGATAAAATCCTCGACTTCTTTGTACCAGTCATCGTCACGCTGTAAAGTGAGAATATTCTCACGTAGATTCATTTGAAGAGGCAACATCGAAAAGATGCCTGGCCTCCGACTCAAATCATTTTCCACTCTGTTCACTGTTCCCTTTATGTAAGTAATCTCGAAGTCGTACTCGCTAAGCAATTCTGACCAACGTCGTTGTCGCGGGTTCAGGTCGCTTTGCGTGAAAATGTTTTGCAGCCCACAATGATCAGTCCTTAATTCAAATTTTCATCCAACAAGGTAGTGTCTCCAAACCTTCAAGGCATAAACGATGGCTAATAACTCAAAATCGTGCGTCGCGTAGTTCTTCTCATGTCTTCTCAACTTCCTCTAAATGTAAGCAATCACTCGTCTATCTTGCATCAAGACTCTGCCTAATCCTTCCTTGGATGCATCAGTGCATACCAAGAAGTCCACGTCCATGTCAAGGACCTTTAGTATCGTCGTTGTCATCAAAAACTCCTTTAGCCTCCGAAATGCTTCCGCGCATTTCTTGGTCCAGACAAACTTCTTGTTTTTCTTCCGCAATTCCGTGATCGGATTTGCTATCTTCGAAAATCCCTCGACAAACCGTCGATAGCATCCTGCTAAACCCATAAAACTACGCACTTCGGTAACATTCATCGGCGTAGGCCATTCCATAATAGCCTCAACCTTGGCTGGATCCACGGTGATACCTTCGCTGGAGATGACATGCCCTAAGTAGTTAATCCTCGATTGATAAAAAGAGCATTTGGACAGCTTCCCATACAATTTGTGTTCTCGCAAACATTGTAGTACCAAGCGCAAGTGCTCATCATGCTCCTCCATCATCTGAGAGTAGATCAAAATACCGTCAATGAATACTTGGACGAACTTGTCCAAGTACTCGCGGAAAACCCCGTTCATCAAACTCATGAATACCCCTGGGGCGTTTGTCAGTCCAAATGGTAAAACAGTAAACTCGTAATGTCCAAATATCATCTTAAAGGCGGTCTTAGGGATGTCATACTCCTTGATCTGTAACTGGCGATACCCTGATCACAAATTGATCTTGGACAACACCGTCGCACCCTTCATTTGATCGAACGGATAATCAATTCTTGGTAAGGGATACCGATTCTTGATTGTAGCCTTGTTCAGTTGACGGTAGTCAATGCAAAGCCTCCATGATCCATCCTTCTTTCGTATGAAAATAACTGTTGCACCCCATGGTGACACACTAGGACGTATCAGTCCCAGGTCCAACAACTCCTTCAGTTGCATTTTCAACTCTTGCAACTCCGGGGTCGACATACGATAAGGTGTTCTTGCTATTGGTTCGGTCCCCGGTTTCAGGTCTATGGTAAACTCCAGTTCCCTTTCCGGCGGCATCCCAGGCAACTCCTCTGGAAATACGTTCGCAAACTCCTTCAGCACCGGAAGGTGTTCTAGACCTTCCGCTACTCCCTTCTCATTTAGCATGAAGATCATATAAAGTTTGCACTCCTTGCGCATATTCTTCCGTAACTGTAAGGAAGAGACGAACCGCAAGGAAACTCCCTGGTTCCGTCCTACAATCACACGTCTCTGTCCTTCATTATCAACCAAGCTCAACCGTTTCGTCTTACAGTTGAGTATCACCTCGTGTGATTCCAACCAATCCATACCGATCACGACGTCATAAGATCCTAAGATCGTGACGTACAAGTTGACCCTCGTGACAAACTCTCCCAGGTTAAGGGCACAGCCCGTAACCTTTCCTCCAACCTTCTGTTTGGCTCCTGAAGC
>ML851009.1:0-31285 GCA_009831015.1 Picea engelmannii
CAACTAATCTAGAAGAGGGGAAAGGAAGGGGTGAAGGAGAGCACATTCGACAACAAGACAACTCCCCACCAAAGAATGCTAGCATAATTAGGATGACTAGTATGGGTAGAAATGGAGTCACACTCATCCATAAGGCATGGTGTTGACCAAAGGAACCAAATTATAGGAAAAATGTCAATGGATACATACCAAATAGAGGAGGGATGGTTGAGAGGAAAGAGGTATGACTGGGGCGAGTTCATATTCACCTGAATAGATGAGAAATTGTCATAATTGCAATAGGGTGGAGCTACTAGATTGAGCTACACATTAGTTCTACATGAATTAGTGTAGGAACATTTCCCATCACTCAATAGAAGGGATTCCAGAGTTGAGATATAGTGGCATTATGTACAACTACTATGATAGGACTCAAGCAACCAGTATTTGGAATAAAGAATGATGTAGTAGAAATTGAATATGTTAGAGGCTCAGGTAGAGGACATGGTACAATAACCATACTAGTAATTGGTCACGAGAGAGCATAAGTAGATGGATTTGTATTTTAGAAGGATTGATATTTTGGGGTAAGTGCACACATGAAATATCCAAGTCACAGTGCATCCAATGGAGCAATACAAGTTCATATAGGACAAGGTGTGGTGATTTATTAACACATATGGATGCACCAAAATGTTATACCAAAGAGAGAATGCCATAAGTGAAGGAGGCGTTAGAGGAGGCTAGAGCGGGCCTTATAGGTAAGAAAAATCTTTATGTTTTTTCTGATATACTTATAATTTGAATTTTTCTTTTCAAACAAGAGAAATTACCAATTAATGGTTACAAACACAAATAGTTCATAAATTGGAACTAGACCTCTTAAGGGCAACCCTAAGGCCCAACAACTACATAGTTTGCAGAGGGAGAGAAATGATGCAATAGTAATTCTTGCAGCTATAAATGTATGAATATTTGTGGAATATCATGTCTATTGGATCTAGAGATTTAACATTGACAAAATGGACAAAGAGAAATGGGAATAGAATTAGCAACTAGAGTATGAAGGTTCCATCCCACGATGCAATTTACTAGGCATATGTGACCATTAGATTTTTGGAAGAATTTTTTTGCTTAAAACACTATGCCAAATAAAACATTTTTATGGCTGTAATTGAAAAAATTAAATAAATAACATTTTTAAATAATTATTATATATTTTAATAACAAAGTTAAAAAAATAACAAAATAAAATTAAAAAAAAAGAAATACACATGTTAAAACATTTTTTTAAAAATAGGAAAAAAAAACAATAATAAAATCTTCCACACCCTTTTGGTGCCACGATTCAAAAACCAAGTAGTGTATGCACATCAAGGAAGGGTCGCTACTTTGTAGATGGGATAAAAATACAAAAATACAAGTAGATCTGCTTCTCGCAGGTTGACCATCAATGTGGGCATCAATGCGTTGGTAAAAGGGATTTTCTGCTCTGTCAGTGCCAGGATAAGGAGGCTTCCTACATGCAAGTAAAACCTCCATCTCCTTCGATTCAACCCTAACTCTCTCCTTTCAGATAACCCTGCTGCTAGAGATCCCAATGCACTACTATTCTAATTGGTCTGTTTTCATATCTAGGTCAATCATTCTGAGGCACAGAGTGCATAAGCTTCCGTCAGAGTGGATGAGTTAAAATCCAAGCTTGAGACAACATTCTCCATGGTGCCTTTTGGATTCTCAACTGTCCCTAATAGGTGGGTGGGAAGGGGAGACAATCAATAGCCGGCCTACAATTTCAGTCAGGCCAATCTCATTGGTCAGGGGGCCTTCCAGACTGTGTATAGGGGCATTGTTACTGATGAAAAACTAGTGGTCGTGAAGATAATCAAAAGCTGCTTTACCGAAGGGGATGTGAATTGCCTAAATGAAGCAGAAACAAAGATTACCAATTGATTTCCAGTTTTTTATGTCTTTGTACATCTGAACCACTTCACAATTCATGATATCATACATTGGCAGTGGTAGGTACCTTGAAATCTGGTTACATAAGCTACAACATTAATTTTTTTTGGATGACTCTAAACTGTTTGACAAAAACATGGAATGAAACTCTTTGATTCTTTTGTCATGGTACTTTGTATGTATTCACATGATTAGTTTAGAATCAAATTTGTAAGGGGAATATCGTTTCCATGTTTCAGTAGGAAATTTTGCTTAATATTTCAAAATAAGTGCTTAGTCTTGATATGATATGTCTGATAGCAGCAACAATTTGAGCATGTGTGTTAATTCTCAAACAGTTTGACAAAAAGATTTAATGAAATCCCCTACATAATTATAGGCTCAATACCAGTTGGTTCAACATATGGGAATTATACACCTGGAAGATTTGGATCCGCTCAAAGGAAAATACACTCGAAGACTTTCTACAATTAGTTGCATAAACACTGTCTTCTATGATTCTGGAATCTCGGTGATATAGAGTTGCAATGAGCGCAGTCCTCAGGAAACCCCTAGGTTATACCCCAACCAGTTTCAAACTTGGTATTTCGAAAGGCCAAGATCCTTCTCACTATATGGAGCTGGAAAGTTATGAGCTCTCACCCATAAGTAGAGATGCTATAACCCATATTCCACATGCTTGTTTGTTGTTTCAAAATAATATTTATTTTACTAGCAATAATAAGTACATCTGAAGTTGGTTTGTCAAACAATAGTGTAGAAGGAATGTTCTAATTCTGGCTGGATATTAGACTGTTTGACTAATTTCACAAGTGCATATGTTCATGTTCTTCGTAACAACTCTCAAATCTAGTGATTGGATGCCATTTCTACACTGTGAAAGCCTAAATGATATCATCCAATCATGTGTTAAATTAAAAAAAAATCTCTTTTTGATGACAAAGCCGCTCTTTTTGTTTTCCTGTGTAATCATTAACACGAGTAATAAATCATATCTACAACCCACCTGTACCAAAAACCATTGACAGTAAAGCGAATGAATCTAGGTTGCATCCTTCATTCATGGATCCTTTCATAATCATATTTATTCCACCAACAAATAGTATACTTTTGTGACTCTAGCCTACTATGTATTTCAGTCGGATAAGGTATAATTGGTGCAACACTTTAGATCTACATGACAACATTACTTCCATTGTTTGCATCCTGATTGTTAACTCATAATACCCTATCAAGAGCTCTGTTTATTGAGTTCCGAAAGTGCCTAAGTGAACCTTCTCTCTTTTCCAAACATAAATAAAAAACCAATCACGAGACAATCTACTTGTCATGGTGCATGTTCTAATTAGGTGGTTATAGTGTGATTTGGAAATGGAAAATCTCAAGTTAAGACGAGAAAGCATTGAAACTCTTAGACCTGGTTTTGACATTTTTGTGAGAGTTCTTTTCAAAGAATTTGGTGCTGTAAGAAGTGCAGACTATATTTCCTCTTTTGACCCCTTCAAAGAGTTATTTTCAAAGAATTTGGAGCTGTACATGAAGATGATAGACTTGGTATATAGCACCACGTTGATCTGGCACAATTCGTGGTTGAGAAGGGTTTTCTTGTTCTTAGCGTTTATCAAAAATTTCTACCCTCAATGCATACCCATTTTGAGATATCCTTGATAGCTTGGGGGAAGTGCATGACCCATGTGCATAGGCCTGTTATCACCATAACAATTTTCAGATCAAGATCCAAATTTCGGAAATTTAGTGAAATGCTATGTTACTGTGGAAGTATGATAGTTTGGGGGACCGAGCTATATCCAATGGCATATAGACAAATATAAAAGAGGTGGGAAAGGAGTAGTTTGGCAGACTGTCGATTCTGAAATAATATCAGATCCACAGTTGAGGCCCAAAGCGGGCTTACAAATAGTGCAAAACTTAATTTCGCAAAGGCAGACCGGGGAAAACCATTGCGGTTTTGATGGGGAACGCGTGGCACTATTACACATGCATCGGGGCGGACAACGAATTGCCTGAAACCATTTTTCCCACGGCCCTGATGTCACGTGTTTTAAATTTTCACATCAATAACTCGTGGGAAGGACGACAGTTGGTCAAATCACCTCATATCACTGGTTCAGGTACTTTCCCAGGTGACGTATCAAAAGGACGCCGCCACATAACTAATTCAGAGCTCATCATTCGAAATAGATTGATGGATCATGGCACACCAATGTACTATGTCAATAATCTATGATTAAAGTGAGCAGACTATTAATCTTAGATATGAATTGTTTTATCCTAATCTGGGAAATTGCCACCTTATGCATAAGTAAAACAAGCTCAACCTATGTTGATTTCTTGAGTCCTAAAATTTCAAAGGGTGGAAAAATCATGGCCTCTGCAAAGTTTGAAAGGTATGGATAAAATTCATCAGATGGTGTCTGGCGCGACTAGTTTCTTGGCTAATGAGCCAATTTTGTCAATAAGTAAGTAAGAAAGATGGGTCATGCAGATGCTAGCAACTAAATTTCATACCGAACCCATAATTGAGATAGAGTCATGGGTTATATTAAACCCCGTTACGAGGGATCTTGTCATAAATAAACACGTGGATGATAAACCAACAACAAAGATGAAAAGGAGCAAAAGGCGGAAGACAGAGGTCAAAACTGAGATGATAGAGAGCATTGGGGAAAATCTCACTTGGTTGAGTACCCTGGAGGAGGAAATTGCCAAACTGAGGTAAATCTTCAGGTAAATTTAGGTACATTTCATAAATTTTTGGATAGAGGGGGGAGTCCTGATATTACAGACCTGTTACTAATGGTCCCTTTAAAATAGGATAATTGTTATTCCTTTTTGTAACTTATCTCTATTTTTATAATTGTGAGGAAGTCGGAATGTTTTAAATTCTACAAGAAAATCCTCTATATATGTTTTTGTCTCGAGGGTGTAGGCATGGAGAAAAGAGGATCCTGCCCTCTATGCAGGAAAACTTTGTAAATCTTTGGGGATGGAATGAATACATAAATGCAAAGGAAAATTTTGGACTTTTTACGAAAAGATTCTAACTGGTGGTGTTATGAGTCTCGTTTTATTTCATAGTATGTGATTCCTGTTACTCTGCATTTCATTATTTTTTTTTCTTTCCTCTGTCTGAATTGAGAAATTAAAGGTCCAGAATTCATTATTTAATGCTCTCGGCTTGGCAATTTAGACCATTTTTATCTCTTTTGAAACATTTCAGAATTCATTACTATAATGCTTTGATACAGTCATGTTTTTCCTTTCTTTTGATAATCATCCAATTTTTCATGTATAAGCTCAGAAGTCACTTCCTCATTTAGCCTTTTCCTCTTGATAGTTTTCATGATTTGGCAGTGCATCCTACATTGCCGACCCCACAACCCAATGGTTATCTTCAATTCTCCAACAATTTTATCAAAACCTCCCAAAACCAACCAAACCTAGCCACTGATTATCAAAGAAATACCAAGTGACATGAGAGATCCCTCTCTGAATTGAGTAGGCTAGTGCCTTAGCTCTAAAGTTGGTTGAAACAGTTACCTCTGTTGTTTGTCTATTCAGCCGGACAGATTTACAGAGTGTTAACAAGGCCTAAATTTGGGTGATATTTGTACAAGAATAAGATGTGCGGTTATGGGTATGGTTGATCACTGTCTAATTGCAGTAGCTGCAAAAATGGCATCTCTCAAGGTATATTTTCATACCTGTAGAAGCAACATTACCAACATCGTAAAGATGTCAAAGAGTTTTTGTGACAACATGCCTTTGTCTTCTGACCACACAAGGTCACAACAAAACCATGAATTACATAGAACAACAAAGGGTTATTTTTTCAATGCCAAACTCTCAACCACATATCCCATACTCAATTCAACAACATACCAATGATGAACTATTATTTCAATGAGCACCCAATGAATCTAGAAATGACAGTATTGAGCTAACATAATACTTTTGAAGTATACAATAACTGGAAGGAAACATAATCTCAGCAACTTGGAAATTCTGAAGTAGAAGTTTGATTCACATCTATCAACGATGTCTGTGAGAGTGTTAGTAAAACATGGAAGAAAAAAAACATTAATATATTTTAAAATAAGCATGTTACCAACATCTACACATTTAATGGAAGCATAGGCTCAATTATTCAATGGTGATTTTGATGGATGCAAAAATATCCACTGACAATCCACACGAGTACTCCAAGTTAATAAGATAGGTCAATGACAATTGTAATATTCAACAAAAAATATATTTTCATTTCCAAAACAGGTTTTCTTAAATATGCATACATCTGTTGCAAAGTTTTATAGGTAAAATTTTCACATTTGGAAACTAAAACTTCGATTATGCTTAATGGAAAGAAGTCTCACGAAAATTGTCAAACTGTGTATAGAAAAACAACAAAGGATAAACAAAGTATTTGAATGGAAAATTAAGTGTAATGGGGAAAAGCCGCTTATTAGGTTCCCTATCAAATACCCATGCTCATCACCTGGATCTAATAAGGTCTGGTACAGAGCTCTTAGATTCCTTAGAAACATTGGTTGGTAGGAAGGAATATAACACAATTTTTTTTGTTAACATAGCTCTTTAATCTAAAAATGTCAAATAACTAAAATATGTTGGAGGACAAACAATTTGAGGTCAATTTGAGATCATTGTTATCATAGTTAGCAAAAGTTTGAGTCAATTAGAGGATGAATATGTAACTTACGATGTACTGTTAAAGTGTTTTTCCCCTAAATACATTGTATTATTTACATTTAGGAAAATATTTAACACGGTTTAGAATCTATTATTTCAAATGTCATTGTGGAGGAAAAATCGACTATTGAAGATGATGAAATAGTAGATCATGTTTTTTTTCTTCTGAAAATGTAGAACAAACAATAAAAGTACTGAAGAATTGGCTATCACAATTAATGAAAAGGCACGTCATTATTGTGGAAAGTCAAAGCATGTTGCTTGGAATTGCAGACTTCATATTGTTGAGTTTTAGTTGAAGGGGAGACAAAAAAAGATGAAAATAGTATCATCATCCATGATATTGAGGTAGAAGAGGTTGGTGTTTACACTGGTGATGACTAGTTGTTTTTATTGGCTTCTTAAATAGTAGTTTCTTAAACACAATCTTTTGACACGGGTAACTTCAAAAGGAGTTTCTTAGCATGCACAATTTTCTAATTGAATACCATTTTCATCGCTAGGGTGATGGCTCCCTAATGGAGAACCAAATAATAGTTCAATATTTGTTGAAGGAGAAGAAGATATAAACTTGTGTGCATAGAATAATAAGTGCTAGACATAACATGTAACTAGGTCACCTACCTAGTGAATCAATGAGCATCTTGATTGATTACACAAATACCTTGGTGGTTGGAGGTGGACCCATATAGTTATAGTCCTCTTTTGTTAGACTTCTGGAAATTCGATATTAAGGGGATAAAATCTATTTTTCACGTCAAAAAGGGCTGTGAGAATACTAACAAGAAAAGTGAACTCAGGAATAAAAATATCAATAATAATGCAAATATGCCTCCAATTTTAATAGACACCTTATCAATAATTCTTGTATATATGTATTCTTCCTTTATCTAACATATATGACTGTCATCTAGATCCTCTAAATTTATTTGAGAAATTGAATCATGGAAAACATCACATTCAAATCAAGATGACGACTTACGAAAATGAGAATGGACTCTCAAGTATAGAGAGCAATAGACAACAATGAGCATGAAAATTTGATGGAGATTAAACAAATTGCAAAGATGACCAAAGACTCTCAATTGTAGAGAACAATGCTTCAAATGGAATATTTTGCACAAGTTGTTAAGGTTTATTTCATTTACAGTATGATAAGGTAGGCATCCGAAAGTTGAAAGGCACCCTATATTTTCGAGAACCCATTTACTCCAGGGTAATGTGTAAAGTTGACAGCAAACATGCTCCCTAGGTTGTTCATCCAAACTTGTGGAGTACTCTTCTACACCATCATTAATAATGCCAACATTTAGTGCAAAATCCCCATCAACATCACACTTAAAACAAAGTTTCTTCTTGTCATGACCTTGTTCTCAAGGTGAATTTATGATTTTTTGTTTGATCAATGTCCTTTGAAATCCATCCATCGGTCTAGTTACCTTCTCAAAAGATGGTTACCAACAGAGTATATTATTGAAGGCTAAGGAGTTTTAGCAAGTCAAAGGATAAGATAGACGCAAAGCTGGAGGGATTTGATGGCTTGTTCTCAACATGTCCCTGGGATTGAATACATTGTGTGCTAATGGGTAAGTCAACTGGATGAATTTGGAATGTATGAGTTTCTGCAAGTTCATCCACTACTGGATGAAGACTTCCAAGTAGTGGACTATACAGATGATGAAACGTAGGGAGAACATGTTTGGTCATATGCAAGGAATGGGTCTCGAGGGAAATTTTTCTAGGGTAAAAATGGTGGTGACTTAGATGAGGGATCAAGAACTATGGATATAGAATCAAAAGTGGGTAGAATAGGTGACCTATAGCCTCCTTTGGATCACATGAGATATAACTATGATTCAAGTTCCAAATCCACAAGACCAAAGACTGATCCAGCGGTCTCAAGCTATGATAGTTGACATGTTGTCGGAAACCTGGAAGGAGATGCATTCAAGAATAGTATTGTAGACTTGATTGTGTCATATGAGGAGGGTATCCCAACCACAAGGTCGAGATAACATTTTTCTTCATTAAAATTTGAGGTTAGGTTTCCCCATTCTACAAACTCTAGTAATCACTTATTAGCTTCCAAAAATAATTGGGATAAATTTGAACTAGAATGTGAGCTGATGTCAACACAGGCCTATGGAAAAATGGTTCCCATGCCATTGAATGGGCAAGTAAAAGGCATACAATTTGTAGGTGCTAACCTGGATTTAGAGACACTTAGTGGCGGAAACAGAGAGAAGGATCTCAATGTGGTGTCTCAAGGAGGAAAGAGCTCAAAGAAGAGAAGGAACGTGGTCAAGAAGAAGGTGGCATAGGTCAATATGGTGGTAGGTTAAGATCCAGGGGTATCACATGTATTGAAATTTTCTAGCAAGGTCCTAATTGGAATTTGTTTCTTGTGGCATATAGTAGATGATACTTTAAATTCCTAGATGCAAGAATTTTGGAAATTAATTATCATATATAGACTATCTTATTACATTATGATGAGAAGGTGGCTTGCATTTTTCTTTTGGTTTGAAGAGGATTCCCATAGGACCTTAAAGGGTATATCATTTTGGGATTCGTCTTTTCTATCATTAAAGCCTTGACACCCTTGTTTCAACAAAAATACATAATCAAATTTCGAAGTGTTGATTTGGGTTAAGGTGTTGGGACTTCCCTTGGTATTTTGGACTGATAAATTCATGGAGATGTTAAAGAATCAATTAGGTAATTTTATTTTAGTAGACTCTTCTTACAAGAATAATGTTCTTCATAAAACCTTTTAAGCCATAAAGGCCACATTTACTCCATGGTAATGTGTAAAGTTGACAGCAAGCAAGCTCCATATATTGTTCATCCAAACCTGTCCAGTACTATTCTACAACATAATTAATAATGCCAATATTCAATGCAAAATTCCCATCATTGTCACACTTAAAAGAGAGTTTCTAGTTGTCAGGACTATGTTCCATCCTTATTTCATTGATAAAATTATTGGCATCATCATTATTACTAGGGTCAATCACAAATAACTTTAAAAACCTATCACTGTGTTGGCAGCCAAATCACATTTTTCCATTTGTCTTGTAAGATGCCTACACCAATGTTTTGCAAACATCGATTTTTCGTCGCAATTTTCAGATGAACGACACTTTTATTCTTTGCGCCTGTTGCACGATTATTTTCGTTTTTTTTTCACGACTGTAAGTGTGAAAACATTGGTCTTTCAAAGCCGCATTAGAATCATTTTTTGAACTGTCGTCACCCTTCTTATTGATATGCCCTTTGCGCCTACATTTCACTTATCATTTTGCAGCTGGCAAAACTTTCGAACTGTACTCATTGAACATTCTTGTATTGATTGTATGACTTGGTTTCATTAAGTTTGTAAGGCATTGGCTCTTGGATTTACATGTTTTTATTTGACCTACTTGACCTTTGGTTTCATGAAAATGCATAGGGGTTATGATTATTTTGTTTTATATATATATATATATATGTCTTTTAATATGATCCCTATATAAATGTTTTCATAACTATTGGCCTGTCGATTGTATGAAAACCCATTGGCACATTGGTCAAACGATTGATATAAGTGATACATTGGCACATGGTTAAAACATTTAGTTTGGTTTCAAATTATATGTTGATGGTTTAAACACTATGGCATAATGTTTTGATTGCACGCGTTGTTTATACACTTACCATTGTTTCATTGGCTAGCCAAGCAACATGATTTTTGAACTATGCTATAGTGGGTTGAACAGCTATGATAACCGGTGGTTGTACTTTGGAAATAACTCTTTTGCATGGCAGAGATAAACTCCACCACCTTCGTACGATGACATTTATGCCTACCCCGTATTCCCGTTCACTTTTGTTAGCTCGGGTAGCTCTGCTCCTATGTGTGTTATGACACAAACCCTCGGCTTACCATGTGCTCGACTCCTTGGCACCAGTCGTACGAATCAAGATAAATGGAAACCAATCCCTGTTAATGTTTGACAATGCCCGCAAAGACTTGGAGGATAACGAATGGCTTACTTTCGTGCAACGATTTGAGGGTTTTAATCTAGCTGTGGCACGATAGTTCGCTTTAAATTTCGATGGCTGTAAAGCCAAGGTGGGTGATATCCAATTAGAAATCGATGAGGGATTTATCAGTTCTGCTACAGGGTTACCTGCCACAGGTTAGCGTTTGTTCAAAAATTGTAAGGTCGAGGAGGTTCCATGGACTTTGCTGTTACTCTCGCGCAAAGTCACCTCTTGTGACAGAGGTATGCCCATCTCTGCACTTAAAACACGATGGCATGATACTTTGATGGTAATCAAATAGTTCGTGACCTGTGAAGGTCGATACGGACTTGTGTTTCTCTACCACCTGCGTTTGCTAATGAATTTTATGGGATACTCGTTGAATATTCACTTTTACTTTCATCGTAGCCTATATAAAAGGTCGAAAAGGTTTAAAAGGCAGAAGGCTGACAGTAGCCTGTTCCACCATGGACTTATTAAGCTTATCATCATTTATCATTTGAATTTGCACGATGATAGCTGGAGAGCTTTCATCGCTCGTAATGGTTTCGATGACACAGACCCCGTCCAGGTTGACAAACCTATGGTGACTGAAGCCAAGGCCGAGCCACTTGTGCCCTTCCATATCCTACTGCCTCCTCCTAAACCTTCGGTCGACCCTCCTATTGACTCACCAGACATCGGAACTGAGAAGGCCGAGGCTATTAAAAAGCCTATGAGAAAAAATCCTAAGGAAAACCCTACTGCTAATGCCAAGGGTAAAAAGAACGCTAAGCTCATTTCAAGATTGACCAGGAACAATCCTAAACCCTCTGTTGAGTCGAAGCCTATAATCCTTAGTGAGGATTCTGACTTGGACATAGAATGTTTTTTAGCCGATGAATATCCTTACTCGCAGGGTTTATGCCCTGAATCACGTTATGATTTCGTGACAAATCTCCCCCCTTGCCTAAAAGATAATCCTAGCTACCCTGGTATCAAATTGTCTAGCGAAACCCTCAACGATGTGTCCAAACCCTCGCCTGCTCTTACAAAATCCACACAGTCTCCCTGTGACCAATGCGATTCATGGTTGGAACGATACTACATTGATGTTCCCCTACTCCAATCGAAAATCCAATCACTAGAAGATCAAATTGCAATACTGACCAATCAAAGAGACAAATTCCAAGTAGCTAATAAGAAGCAGAAGACAACAGGTTCCATCCTTTTTAAGAATGTTGAATCGGCCACAGCCATTATCAACTCCAAATTGACATGATCAAGCCGTTTCGTTGCTGTACAGGTATGATTTTGATATCGTTTCAGTTTTTTGAATGAACATAATTAATATAATGGGTCAAATTTGGTTCTTGAATAACTCTGTTATATTTCGAAATGGCTCTGTTATAATGACATTCATCCTGTATACATTTTTCCTTTCTAAAATTAAATGGAATTTCGTTTTAGATTCATGAGTTAATCATTCCTAGTTTAGCCTTTGATAGATTTTTATCAGATTCGAATGGTTTTCGTTTAGTTTTGATTTGATCGTGTGTCTGATTGAGTTAACGAAATGGACGTTTTGCTTTCAATTGAATTGGTTTGGTATCTACTCTGAAGAGTAAGTTTTTCATGCTCAAATTAGAATATGATCATGATTGGATTTGATTTCGTTATGGTTCGGATGCTCTGATTGGTAAATGATTTCAATGAGTTTGGTTGTTACGATGTGTTATGTCACATAATTTTCCAAATTGGGAATACCACTCTATTTAATTTAATTTGGAAAGAACGACTCTGTAAAAACAAGGTTCTCATTTAAGCCTGTTCAAATGCGCCCGAATCATGGAATGGATTTGATCCATGATACCTATGCTAAACCTCAGCCGATTGATTCATTTGATTGGATTGCTGTTAGTTTGATCATTTCCATGAGTTAGATTTGTATTGTAAATGAATGCTCTATTTGATTTTGATTTGTAAAAAACAATTTGATCAACGTTCGTTATTTTTTGCCAAATCTGATTATAATTCATTGTCAAATGAACGATTTTGATCAAAGTCAATCAATCCTGTTTGTCCAATTTGCAATAACAAATTATGAATTCTGTTGCTAATCAATCGATCCTGTTACGATTTTATTTTAATTGGTTTTCGTGCCAATTTGAATTGATCTATTCATGGTGTTAGCACTCTGTAAATTTCCTAGAGGTTGAAAGAGGAAAAATCCACAAAGGTAACTTTATCCAACCACTTTTAAAGCTGGGATCTAGCCCTTCCAGCTTCAGAGAGGGATCTCTCTATAAGATTTAGCTTTGTTTTTAATTAAGATGTTAGGCTAGGTAAAGGAACTAGTAAGTTTTGTTGTAAAAGTGTTTTGAACAGGTTGAGACAGTCTACACCTCCATTGGGCTATGGGGTCTGTGTTATAATCGATATGAGATACAACCACAAACATAAAGGAAAACTTCCATAGGGCGAGATAATATACTCACTGGATCTTTAATAGCTTAAATGATGAACAGAAGAAGAGATGAGGAAAATAATTTCAACTAAGAAGCAGTTAAGAATTTCTTAATTGAAAACATCAGAAAATAAACATTTAAATCTTTAAAGTTGGAAACAGGGTATCCAAGAAAAATCCTACAACATACGTTACTCTTAAAGATTAGTTTCAGAAAAAAAAATGATCACGAATCAAGGATAACATTTAACTTAGAGAAAAAACGTCACCAATGAATATACACAAGAATCCTGTGAAGTGCTTCCTCTTTATTAATGGCAAATCTCTTCAAAAATGGTTACAGTCTGATAGCGTCAGGGTGTAAAGATCAACAACCCTCAATACTTCGAAAGGTGAAGTATTTATAATTTCAAAATACAAACGTTCCTGTCATAACTGATCAGGACATACTCATTCTATTTTTAGTCTAACTACTTTAACTAATCAAAACTGTTTGATGACTCAGTACAACTGCATGCGGAATTTCTGGGGTAGGCCGTTGGCGAGGTTCCTACGCAACCTCTTCTGACTGGACAGGTGACTAGATTGTGACAGCTCATCTGCTAATCTAGTAGATCACAAAGTTCTTCCCATCTAAGATGACTTGGCACTGTGACTTTGAGTAATCTTTGATACACTTCATCCATGTCTGTATACTTAGCAAATGTGGGCTTAATGGGGAATATGTATCGAATCTCGTGTTGGATACTAATATCCAACTGCAGGGCATCCATGAATTCTTTACCTGTGATGCTCCCTTGTATCCCTGCAAAATTTGAACTGTCCTTAGACACTTCAGCCAATCTCTTCTTGTAATCAGGAAGTGTCATTAGTTTTTCATTAATAACCTTCAGACCAGGTAGGCCTTTCTTTTGGAGAGCATCAATCTTATTGAAGAAATTCTATACTCCTTGGTGCATGACTTGAACCTTTTCTTCCAGCTAAAGCATTAGACTTCTCTTGGTTAAAACTCTTTTTACTTCAAGTATGGTCTATGTTATGTCCTTGATCTTTATTTCTTCTAGTTCTTCTTTGGTCTTGGAATTCAGGAACCTGATGATCTCATTTGCTTGTGTTGGCATGTCTCCCAATTCCACTCTGATTTTTCCAACAGCCTGTTTGCTCCTCTGGAGAAATTCATTCTGTTCGAACATGATTTGGATCATAGGCCAGATCTCATTTATGGACTTGGCGATGTCTTCCCATACATTCTCTTTGACCTCAACCAAAGTCTTCCCTGTCATTGTTTGCTTTTGGAGTTGCTGTAACTCTTTCCTGAGCTGTTCAGTTACCTGCTTCTCTTTGGATAGGCTTGTCTGGAAGGAAGTTTTGAGCTCTTGGATATTCTCAACCTCCTTCTTAAGCCTGCTGATTTTAGTCTCCTGTAGGTTCATCTTCTCCATGGATTTGGCAAGGTCTGTTGTCCCTTCTGGTAGTGACACTAGTGTTGCAGATGGGATTGCTGTCACTGCTGCTGTGCTTTCTCCTGAGATAGGAATTGCACTCAATGGAATGACTTCCATTGGTTTTATCTGCTCTTTCTCTTTTAGTAATCTCTCCATCTCAGCCTCCATCTCTTTGAGCTAAGCATTTTGATCCATGAGCAATTTTAGCATCTCATCCTTCTCACCTTCTTTCTCTGCTATCTCCTTCGCCTGTGTGTCCTCTGTGGGCGGGAGCTTCAACTGTTTTCTTAAGGATGCGATGTCTGCATTCTTCTTCTTTATCATCTCTTCTACATATTTTACATTGGACGGATCATAGCCAATATTTAAAACCAGCTCCTCCAAGGTCTTGATTCGGTTGTCCTTCGCAAAAGATGATATCTTTTCCAGCTTCAGTTGTGTTTGAGCATTATTGAGAGATACCTGAAATTTAGATGTCGAGTCTGAAGCATGTGCCAATGTGTGGAAAACCATCTCCTCTGTTTGTTTGTGCAGATCCATCTGATCTGCTGGGTGCACGTCTTTCGCTTGGAATTCGAATGTGGCCCTCTTGTAGTCTGAAATAACCTTGGGATCTGGTACCTGTGCTTGGAGGTAGGCCATGTGCATCCTACCCTTTTCCATGTCAAATGCTGACAACAGCTTGTGCTGCGCAGTTGACGACTGCTTTCTAAACTGGGCATACGTACTACTGGTGAGGGTCTGGTTCCTCTTCTTGATCAACTTGTACTTTTCGAAAATGCACAACTTAGGCCCAGTCTTGCCTGGCTGAGTGTCCAGGGGAGAATCTGTGGATTTCTTAGGTACAGCTGGGGTGATGCCCTGATAAAGGCTCAAACCAAAAGGTGGAATGACCGGCTTGATCACTGTGGTAGTTACTGTGGTAGGCAGGACTTCTGGTTCTACTATCGTGCCAGGCGTTGAAACTGTCTTTGGCTTCTTGGTGTGCATCCGAAACTCTTCTGATGACACCTCTGTTACAGGTGGAGATGACTCTTGTCGAGGCCTTTTTTCCTTCGGGACCTGGGGTGTGGTAGTGGGTGGCACACTCGTCGAGGGAACCTGTTGTTCCACTTCAACTTGTTGTTCCATTTCGATTAAGGTGTCAGGCACCCATACTGTCTGATTTGCAAACTTTTCAATCTCGGGCTTGGACTCATGCACATACGGGATATTCTTATTTCTCACCTGCATTTCTAAAATGATCCCACATGGATCATAGTGCTAGGGGAAACTTAGGAAAAACTTCATCTCTCTCAGTATCCGGTCTACTTCTTCTCCGGTGCCATGACTGTTGCAGATGAAAGAGCCTATCTGCCCTTTGAAGTGCAGCTGCTGCTTTTTCTTCAATGAGACAAAGTGAATGTCGTCTGAATTCATGATTTGTCTAATATACTCTAATGCAAATATTCTTTCTAATGCAAAGATTCTTACCGGTACGTACTTTGGCAGCTTATAGGGTGTCAATTCGCACCCAAAAACTCTGATCTCAGTGTGGTTCTGATACAAGTACCAGTCCCTGGTCTTCGTATTCTCTGAGAGATGCAAAATTATCTAGACTTCATCGTTGATGTGAGGCTCGGGCCTGCTGCTCAACATGCTTACCACAGGGTGGTAGAAAAGATCAATGAAAATCTTGAAGCTATACTCTGTGGAGTTATGCTTCAGAAGAGAAGTCCATGCTGTGACTGGCTGGGGCCTTCCGTCTGCATCCATCTTCTGCATGGAGAAACTGAATTTATCTACTTGAAAGTAAACGAACATGGTACGCCAATATGGAAGAATATTTGAACATGCCCTCTGTGCCAAAATTCACGAACTGTTCATGAATATTATCGGCCAAGAAGGTGCTGTAATCGAACTGCGTTGTGGGATTTTCGTCATTTGAGAAAATGGAAAGAAAACCCAGGATGGGCTCATCTACCCATTGGTCAGAATAGTAACCTAGCAGGGCACAAAGGGAGGAAATGATTTGATTTCCCTTGGTGGAGAACATGGATGATGGGTAAGGGGGATTTGTGGGAGGGAATTGAGCAGAAGTGGGAAGGAAAAGCTCGAATATCTGAGCTCTCTGGGGAAAAGTTATTTTCTGATATAACTCGATGAGGATTTATAAATTGAAAGGGGACACAGATTTAGCACGGGGAATTTGCATCATCTGGTCGATGTCTTCAGGAGTGATGAAAAACAGGGTGTCTCCGGATGAGGATACGATGGCTCGCTGTTCGGGAATATAGTGGGCTTGGCATTTCAACACGAATTCAGGGAAACGGTGGATCTGGGGAAAAAGGTAAAGGGGAAAATTGGACTCCCAGAGTCCAATTTCATCACTCTGGTCCAGGAACACGTCTCGTAGCCATGACTATAGATCTGAAAAATTGAAGTCGCAAATGATATCTGCGATTAGTCGATCTTTTTCGACCAATGGGATTTTGTCCAGGTCGACAGGAGGAGGAAGAAAAGGATTCTCTTCTCCTTCCGCTGGTCTTGGCTTTGGCGCCATATCTGCGACTGTACCTGCAATAAACACTATGTTAGTGGGGTCGACTGACTGTGGATGAGGGCGACGGGAATGCAATGGAGGAATAAGAGGTAAATTCTTCTGGTGCGATGGACGAATAGTGAATGCATGAGGAAAACGGTAGTTTTATTTAAAAATGGGAGTCGGTTGGGCGTGGGAGATAGGTCAGCAGGATAACGGGTATGTTATCCTATAATAAATGGACAACGGGCCACTTGGGGGTGAGATGGCAAGTGACGATGGCCCAAACATACAGACGGATGATGTGGAGGCTAGGGATTGGAGGTAAAGGTCACAAAAGGGGGATGGTCATGAGTGAAAAGGGAAAGGACTGATAGCAAGGAATGACAGCAGTTATGGGATGGGACATAACTTGGGTACAAGTGGAACAAGTGGCATCAGTGGAGGATGACGTCCCTGAGTGATGGAGGCTGTCAGATGGTATATGGTGAAAAGACTTCAGGACCAATAGATTTGTGCCACCTATGACAAGGGGCCCGCCGGAAGAAATATCCATTCCAGACCCCCCCCCCCCTTTGGTTAAAAGCAGAACATCAAGGGNAGGGGGGTCCGAAATCCATTGTAAACCGTTGATCTGCGCGCTCGTTTCCTGGCCGCAAATCTTAGCGCGTCCTTTATTACTCATTCCGGACCCCCCCCCTCCATTAAAGGCAGAACAGACGGGGGGGTCCGGAATCCATTGTGGGCCATAGATTTAAGTGCCCTTCCCTAGGCCATCCATATGTGCGCCACTGTTATTACCAATTCTGAACCCCCCCCCTTTGGTTAAAAGCAGAACGGTCGGGGGGGTCTGGAAAGCTCTGTGCGCCGTAGATCTAGGCACCCAGATCTGGACCACTGATAAGTGTAGGAAATATAAATCAGGAATATGTGTCGGGAAAACTTAGGATAAGTGCAACTTATGGGTTTTTTCCCAAACTTTTCACATAGATACCACCAAGGGACTTCGACCAAAATATCCTTTAGTTATTTGAGACATGGTGCTACATCTTTCATCAGGCTGGTTTTATTGGGGTGAAACAACTGAATCAAAAGCAACTAACCTACATGCTATCCAATCTTCCTAGGACAATTAACCCAGATTAAACTGTTGGGTTAAGAAATTACTCTACCTAAGGGCTATCTAACTAGGATTAGACAGTCTGGTCAGATTTATTCACTAATCCAACCTAAGGGCTATCTGACTAGGATTAGACAGTCTGGTCAAATTTATTCACTACCCTATCAACATTAAATTTAAAAAGAACTTGGCCATGTTTGAAAGGTATGGCCATGTTACTATTATTGCATGGGGCTTTCATTTCAATTCTTTTATACCCTCTTCTTCTTTTTCCTTTTCTTTTTCTTTTTTCATTTCTTTTTTCTTTTTTCTTTTCTTTTCTTTTTCTTTTTCTTTTTCCTCAAATTATTTGCAGAATGAAAAATCATTTGTCAACAAAAACACTAGAAACAGATAATATCTCAGTCACCAGTTGATTCCCATAATTTATGGGGTGATAACACGTGGTATGAATCGTTTGCTATGTCGACACTGGTATAATGATTTGAAAATGATCTTGTCGAATTCATATTTCCTGTTGACAAGGTAGCGTAACACTTGCTTGCGATTTGTTTTGATTATGTTGAATTCGATTTGTTATGAAGCGATTGCATTGTTGTGTCACATAATTTTGTCACCCGACTTTGTGATAACAAACAAAACAGAGTATGCCTATCTCTGTAGTCATTCAATTGATTTGGATCCTGTTTGATTTCGAATAGCATAAAAAACTCAAGTTAAATAATTCGTTTTCAAATGGCTATTGGATGTCAATTAAATTGAAATCTTTAAAAGATTTTTAATCGATTTTAATGCTGATTCTGTGTCTTATTTAGACCAGCTAAAGAATCAGATGATTCTGTAGCTAGTCTATAGGATTAGATTTTCATCATTTTATTAATAAAAGATCCTTCTAACTTGTCTATTTTGGACCCTTTTCAGATGAATTCGAATTGCATGGGACTGGATGGACAGTCCAGGGGATATTTGGATGTTTTAGTTTTATTTTAGTTTCTTAGTTTAGTCAACTTTGGGATATCTTCCCAGATTTATGTAAACAGTTTTGATAACTTCCACAGGGAGGTTTTACCCTGTGGAAAACTTATAAATACTTATTATTTTTGTAATAAGGATCATCCTCGCTTGTGGGAGAACCAGGATTATGGATATCTAATACAGACTGAGATAGAAATTGATGTTCTTCTACAGCTTTCGCTTTCATAATATCAATCTTTTGTTTCATGTTTATGTTTATCAATTTGTATTAGATTAGTGACTACTTTAGCTGTCACAGTCTTTTACAGAATGATATAAATTGATTAATGTTTCATCCATATCTGATTTCTTCCATTACTTAAAAATACAGCAATTACTTGATTCAGTTTATGAATGATAGATTTCTCTTCTTCATCAATTGAATTATTTTATATAAGTCTTTGCATAACAGGTTTACCTAATTGTTGAGATTTATAAATTATATGATTGTTGTGATTTTTATGTCTTGTTTGTCCTGTAAACAAACTGAAAGAGAACTGCAGCTATCGTTTACGAGAAGCTTCTGGATTATTCGGTGTGGGT
This sequence comes from Picea engelmannii, assembly GCA_009831015.1. Taxonomy (NCBI): domain Eukaryota; kingdom Viridiplantae; phylum Streptophyta; class Pinopsida; order Pinales; family Pinaceae; genus Picea; species Picea engelmannii. The sequence goes on from ML851009.1 coordinate 19,785, forward strand.
TTCCTCCCCTCCGATCAGCTTAGAAGATCATCATGCACAGGACAAATCTGGAGCATTTCTCCAGGTAATTTAGTGATTTATTTTCATTAATTTGTTAGTTTAATATTAGTATGCTAGTTAGATATATTTGTAGTTTAGATTAGTGATTTAGTTTAGTTAGTTTTCTGTTTTATTTCTGTTCATAAAATTATAAAATCAACAAAAACATCTTCCTCTGTCTTAGGGAAAAATATTAATGAGTTTTTCAGGTTTTATTCAAATCTGTAAATTGTAGATATTGTACATGTTGTGAATAAGTTATATTTCAGTTAGTAGTTAGTATAGTAGTAGTTAGTAGATTGTATATATAGAATAGTTAGATTAGTTTAGTTTGTTTTAATAATTAGTTTTAGTTAGTTAGTTTATTAATTAGTTTTATTTATTATTAGTTAGTTTAGTTTGTTTTATTTAGTTTTAGTTAGATTAGTTAGTTTAGATTAGTTATCTTTTGTTTTCTTAGGACCTTAGATCGGCTAGCGGAGATGCTAAACCCGTCAGGGTGGTTCATTCCAAACGACTTGGGTTATTAGACAACCCTGGACCGGTTCCACTCTTCCAGTTGATGGACGATCAGTTTCACCCATCAACAAATGGAGCTAGAAGGAGGGCCTAAATTTAATTAATGGCACGAGGTGGTCGCAAGAATCCTCCACCCCCTAATTGCTCACCTATAGTGACTAGAAGCCGTTCACATGATAATATTCCCCTTCAAACAACAACTACTTCAATTGACGATCCACAGATCATAGTTGAGCCAGCAACCCCTAATCCTACAGGTGGTGACATACAAGAGATTGTCCGTCAATCTCTTATAAAAACACATAGTTCCTTAGCTCGTCTTAGGCAACCAAACCGTCCGTGGGGTCAACCTTTGGACTTCTCTGATATCAAAAAACAACTAGGTGACATTGTTCCTACTGTGAATCCTTCAGATCCAATCTTAAATCCTGCTGCAGGAGGATCTGGGATACCTCCTTCACCTCCTCCATCATCTCCTTCCTCTTCTGAAGGAGATTCCTCTGACGAAGGAAATTCCCCTTCTCAGCCTTCCACACCCACTACCCCAATGGAAAATCAAAACAACCCTGCTAGACCCTGGCTTGACCAAGATGTTGTAGCTGTACCTGGAGCTCAACACCCTCTACCTAAACACCTAGAGAAATGGCTTCCCAAGTTTGAGCCTGACTCAAAACAGATCACTGAAGATCACATTAAAATTTTTATGTTAGCCATAAGACTCCGCAATGTTGAACATGAATGCGTTGTCTGTAGGTTGTTCCCTTATACCTTTGAGGGCAATGCATCCACATGGTACTTTTCCCAACAACCCCATACCATCGTGTCTTGGGAAAAGTTTGAGTCATGCTTTTTGGAAAAGTTCGAAGATGGTAAACCTCTGGAAGTCCTAGTCATGGACCTTTCTAGCTTAAGAATGAACCCAAAAGAAAAAGTTAAATACTTTAATCAAATATTCTTAACACTTAAAAATTGAATCCCTACGGATTCCATGCCTGCTGAGGGTCTTATAATAGCATACTACACTAAAGCTTTGCATCAAAGTATAGCTATTTGGGTTAAAAGATCAAATAAAGCCACGTTGTTCGAAGCCTTTGAAGAGGCCAGCCAGATTGAAAAAGACATACTTAGTCTTAAAGACTCTTCTAGCAACGAAACTGAGACTAGTTCTTCTTCCAAAAAGAACATTGAAATCCTCCCCAGACCCACTCTAAGTAAAACACAACTTGAAAACTCTGATTTAGAAAACTTAACTAAAGTTGTTCAAAAACTATCAAATCAAGTTATAGACTTAAAAAGGTCAACCGAAGAAGCTTCCTCGAGTAAAGGACCCTACAAACCCCCTTTCTGGAAGCCTTTTCCTGCCAACCGACCTAATCCAACCACCGAAGGCCTTAATCTAGAAATTTTGCAATGCGCCCTTCAAAAAATTCTAGAAGCCCAAGATAACTTGATGCCCCCTGACATCCCTCAGGAGGTAGTTGAACAAGAAACAATTCAAGAAGAAGATTCTTCTCCAAACATTTTTGGACACTTCTCGGATAGCATCTTTGAAGCTAACTTCGAGACAGTTCATCCTTATAACACCATGAGTAAGACAACCAACAAACCTTCTTCCGAAAACACTACAACTTCGCCTCCAAAGCCATCTAAATCAGCTGAGACTAAACTAAGCAATGTGAACCCCAACTTAGATTATGATGTTGTTGAAGATCTTAAAAAGTTAAGGGCTAAAATTTCTATTTATGAGTTATTGAAGTTTCCATTTCTGCTTCAAAAAATGTTGCAAAATATTTCGGAGAACGACAAAAGTGGTAATTCAAGTGGTAACAAGGTTGTGCAAAACAAAGTTCCGTAGAAGACTCCCACTAAAAACAATCCTGATCCTCAAGATAAAGGGAGCCTTCCTATAAGTAATGTAAATAATGTAAATAATGTATATAAAGTAGCTTTAGAAATTTCAAGTAAAAAGCCAGAAGCTACTACTCTTAGTACTCGCAAAAATGTACCTCATTTCTTGTTAACTTTTGAAATTTTCAATAGAAACGTGCATAATTGTATGGTGGACTCAGGGGCGTCGTCCAATGTGATGCCTTGGTCTGTCTTCCAGAAGATTAACGCTGAAGTGGAAACATCTACTTTAAAAATCATACAACTTGATCGAACCAATGTTAAATTTATAGGCGAACTAAAAAGTGTACTTATTAGATTATCGTCTAACCCCAAGGTTCATCAGGTTATTGATATAATTGTTGTGGATATTCTAGAAGTGTATGGTCTATTTTTAAGCAGGGACTGGTCGGAGCAGCTACATGGTTACTTCACCATAGACTGGTCTCATCTATGGCTTTCGGAGAATGGCAAGCCTAACAAGATCAGGGTAAATCGTGAACGCTACCTTAAGTTCACGGTCACAGATTTGAACGATCCTAACAAACCATATACACCTTCTGCTGATTCACCTGAAGTCCAAGGGATGGATACCTTCTTCGGCAATTTCATGGTGGAGGCTTCACCTATCATCAATCCAAAACAACAGTCCGAGATTGTAGCATATATGCAACTAACAACTTCTATGCAACGGTCCCATGTACCTGATGGAAATCAAATTTGGTCTCTATATTTCGACGGGTCTAATTCTAAAGAAGGAGCTGGTGCAGGCTGCATCATTATCGGTCCGACAGGTAACAAGACATTAATTGCATGTAGACTAGAATTTGAATGTACTAATAATACTGCAGAATATGAGGCTTTACTGCAAGGTCTCAGAAAAGCTCTGGATATGAACATTCAAAACCTGGTTGTATTTGGCGACTCTGAAATAGTGGTTAGACAAGTAAGAGATTCTATCCACTGTCTCTCTCCGCATCTCAAGAGCTACCAGTATGAGGTATGGAGTTTAATGAATAAATTTTTCACTTTCAATATAAATTCCATTCCTAGATTGAATAACTCTGAAGCAGATTTATTAGCTAACGTAGCTTCTAAACTTCTTCCTGCAGAAGGCTTGTCCTCAGATGCATTCTCCGTTGAGCTGTTGTTTCGACCATCTGTTCCTGACAATATCACGGACTGGAGAGTATTTGACGACGATCAACAGATTATCAATTTTCTGCACATGGAAGAAACCTTTCAAGGCGCGGTGATAGATGAACGCATGCATGACGACAATTTGCATGATTTTACGGTAATACCTAATCCGAAAACTCCTGAAGCTCTATCAGACATGGTAAATTCCATACCCAAATCTATAGTCAGATTAGAGAAGTTTTATGATTTTGAAGATAAATTTAAAAAGGCGGTATATTGTAAAACCAATAGTTCCTCGTTATCTTATGAAAAAGTAAACTTAGGAACTAATGAAAATCCTCAGTGCATTAATCTAGGCTTGGGATGTTCTCGACAAGAAAAAGCTGCATTTGTGAAATTATTTAAATAATTTAAGGATGTCTTTGCATGGACGTATGATGATCTCAAAACTTTCGACCCTAATATCATACAACATGTCATCTCGATGAAGCCCTAAACCTTACCCTTCCAATAGAAACTGAGGAAAATGCATCCTAAACTTGAACCGACCGTTCAAAAAGAATTGAATAAACTCCTAAGTGCTAAAATATTTTTTCCTGTTAGGCACACTCAATGGGTTTCTAACGTTGTCCTAGTTCGAAATAAAAACAGAGAAATCCGACTCTGTGTTGATTTTCGAAACCTCAATAGAGCGTCTGATAAAGACAACTATCTTGTCCCACCCATGGAACAAATCCTTCAACAAGTATCTGTTTCTGAGAGGCTATCCCTGTTAGATGGTTTCTCTGGATACAACCAAGTCCTGATGTCTCCACCAAACCAACTCAAAACTACCTTCCGTACCCCGTGGGGCACTTATGCTTATCGCAAAATGCCCTTTGGATTGATTAATGCTGGTGCCACCTTTCAGAGAGCAATGGACATTGCTTTCCGAGGCTTAATCAATCAATCCATTGTAGTTTACTTGGATGATGTAACTGTATATTCTAAGGACAAAGATGATCATCTAGCTCACTTACGAGCTGTTCTACTGTGATGCCGTAAATACGACATCTCCTTAAACCCCAAAAAATCCATCTTTGCAGTAGAGCAGGGTAAACTCTTAGGATTCATTGTGTCTAGCAAAGGGATGATTATTGACCCCAACAGGACTCAAGTCATCGCGAAACTTCCCCTCCTACAGCCAAAAAATCAATGCAGTCTTTCTTAGGCCAGATTAACTTCGTGAGGAGATTCGTCCCCAGTTTCTCCGAAATGGTTAGGCCTTTACAGAATTTGATTAAGAAAGACACCCAATATCACTGGGGATCCACAAAAAATCAAGCTTTCAATGCAATAAAGAAGGCCATAATAGACACTCCGTCTCTCATGAGCGCTGACTTCTCTCAAGATTTTACACTCTATACTTTTTCTTCTGATCGTTCCTATGCCGCCGTCCTAACTCAGAAGAATGCTGAGAACCACGAAGTACCCATCGCCTTTATGAGATATGCTTTCAAATGTGCTGAACTTAACTATCCAGCGGTCGATCGGCAAGCCTACACTATTTTCAAAGCATTTAAGCACTTCCGGTCCTATCTTTTGAAGTCAAGGATGAAAGTCATTGTCCCCTACCTAGCCGTAAGGAACTTGTTAGTGCAGAAGGAGTTAGGAGAAAAGAGAGATAACTAAGTCACCTCCTTGGAAGCGTATGACTTAGAAATTACCTCAGCTCAGATAGTGAGAGGCCAAGGGTTATGTAGGTTGGTTTTTGATTCGAAAACAAAACAACAAGGAGAAAGTGATTTGTCAAACCTAGGACATAGCGATCAAAGCCTAATCTGTTGCGCACAGAACCTTGTTAGTCCTTGGTATGACGATATTAGGTTCTGTCTTGAACATGGGTCAACACCTTGTCACTTAGACCCCCCTAAGAAAAGACCGTTGAGGTTAAAGTCTACCTCCTTTCATCTGATTAATGGTATACTATTTCGTCAGAATTTTGACGGCGTACTGATGCGCTGTCTTGAAAAAGACGAAGCATAAAAAGTCTTTCTAGAGTTGCACACAGGAGAAGATGGCGGTCATTTTGGTGGTGACACCACTGCTCATAAAGTTCTAAGATCTAGTTATTACTGGCCCACGGTGTTTAGAGACGCCCATACCCTGTGTCGTAAATGTATCATGTATCAGAAAGCATCAGGGCGGTTGCAAAAACCAGCCTTTCCCCTGCAACCCGTTTCAGTAGATTCTCCTTTCCAGCAATGGGGCCTTGATATCATAGGTCCAATCAACCCTCCGTCCTCGCAACAGAACAAGTTTATTGTGACAGCCACAGATTACTTTACTCGATGGTCTGAATCTGTTGCGTTAAGAACTTTTAACATCAGTCAGGTAATTTCCTTTCTAAATTCAAATATTATCACTCGTTTCGGTATCCCTGACTGTCTAGTCTTTGACAACGCGTCATACTTTTCTTCTCTTGAGATGAGCGATTTCGCTTTGGAAAAAGGAATTAAGCTGAAGTATTTTGCTAGTTACTACCCTCAAGGCAACATATTGGCAGAGTCAACAAACAAGAACTTGATTAAAATTATCAAGAGAACCGTGGTTGAAAATCACAAAAATTGGCACAATGCGTTGTTGAACGCGCTATGGGATGATAGGGTAACGCCAAAAGTTGCTGTAGGTAACTCCCCCTTTTTTCTCGTTTATGGCAAGGAAGCAATTCTTCCACCTCACATTCTTCTTCCTTCGCTTCAGTTGTCACAGAAAGTTCAAGAAGAGGATTGTCCCCCTTTAGAAAATTGAATTAACGCTTTGATGAAGCTAGAAGAAGTAAAAGCCCAAGCTAAACGTAAGTTAGATCAACATCAACAATTGGTTAAGAGCTGGTTCAATTCTAACTCTTCTTCTGATAGGGATTTTGAAGTAGGCGATCTCGTCTTGAAGTGGGACAAACCGCATGAGGGAAAGGGAGAACACACAAAATTTCAAAACTTATGGCTTGGACCGTTTTTAATTGCTGAAAAGTTAGGTCCCAGTTCTTTTCGGTTGTAGAATCTTGAAGGGTAGCTTGACACCTATCCGGTGAATGGCCAAGCCCTGAAGAGATATTTTTCTTGATAACTACCCTTGTACATTATGTAAATATTTTATTTTTGTTTGCGTTTTCGTTTGCTTTTTTATTTTGATTTGAATTTATCAGTTTCTGTTTTCTTTGAATAGCACACATACCTGTACGTTGAACTCTTTAGACAAGGACATGAGAAATTCTTTCGCTGAAATAACTTCTAAGAAATTTGTACAAACATCAGTGGTATATTTCTATCTGTGTTGGAAAAATCTATTGTTTGAAAGAAGTTGGTTGATTTCAATCTCTGAGTAAATCCTTTCATGATCATCTATTATATTTTTACGTTGTCCCTTTTCCATAAAGGAATGACTCAGAGGATGTCTCCTTGTCTTAGGAAGTTGTTTTTGTAAATAAAACATCTCTGAATCTAAATAAAGGACGGTGCTAAAAAATTCAAATGAGGTCTAAAAAATATGTTAAAATATCAAGATTTTCAGCGTCACCCCACTCAGCTATATATCTATGAAAAAAAAAAAAATTTATTAAGAAGAGCTGTGGGAGGTGCTTGTAAACCCGCCGGGATGCTGAACAGGTATGCTGGCAGCAGGTAAATGCATGCATGGTGCCAAGACAACTTCGTCGGGGTACTGAAAAGGTCCGCTGGCAGCGAAGAAATGTCGGGTATATGAGAATTTGTAAAAACGAAACCTCTTTAATGTCCTTTATTCTGATCCAGAACTTCTTGGCAGGATACAGATATTAGAGTGGGTTAAACGGAAACCCTGCCGAGGCTATGGACGCCTGCTGGCAGTAGTGGCTATGCCAACAATATTGAATTTTTTATCTTTAATATCGTGACTTACTGATCTTAAGACTGTTATCAGTTTTCATCTTTTAAAACACTGCTGGAATAATTGGTTAATGATGATGTTTATACAATTTTTTGGTTGTTATTTTTGAGTTGTAATTTTCTTTGCTGTCCTGATCTGAATTTGTTCCTTTTGGCAGAGCTAACTGCTTCTACTAGTGTGTCGCCATTGTTGGTAGCCAAATCACATTTTTCCATTTGTCTTGTAAGCTGCCTACACCAATGTTTTGCAAACATCGATTTTTCGTCGCAATTTTTAGATGAACGACACTTTTATTATTTGTGCCTGTTGCATGATTATTTTCGTTTTGTTTTCATGACTGTAAGCATGAAAACATTGGTCTTTTGAAGCCACATTAGAATCATTGTTTGAACTGTCATCATCCTTATTATTGATATGCCCTTTGTGCCTACATTTCACTTATCATTTTGCAGCTGGCAAAACTTTCGAACTGTACTCATTGAGCATTCTTGTATTGATTGTATGACTTGGTTTCATTAAGTTTGTAAGGCATTGGGTCTTGGATTTACATGTTTTTATTTGACCTACTTGACCTTTGGTTTCATGAAAATGCATAGGGGTTATGATTATTTTGTTTTATATATATATATATATATGTATTTTAATATGATCCCTATATAAATGTTTTCATAACTATTGGCCTGTCGATTGTATCAAAACCCATTGGCACATTGGTCAAACGATTGATATAAGTGATACGTTGGCGCATGGTTAAAACATTTAGTTTGGCTTCAAATTATATGTTTATGGTTTAAACAGTATGGCATAATGTTTTGATTGCACACATTGTTTATACACTTACGATTGTTTCATTGGCTAGCCAAGCAACATGATTTTTGAACTATGATATAGTGGGTTGAACAGCTATGATAACCGGCGGTTGTACTTTGGCAATAACTCTTTTGCATGGCAGAGATAAACTCCACCACCTTCGCACGATGACATTTATGCCTACCCCGTATTCCCGTTCACTTCTGTTAGCTCGGGTAGCTCTGCTCCTGTGTGTGTTATGACACAAACCCTTAGCTTACCATGTGCTCGGCTCCTTGGCACTAGTCGTGCGAATCGAGCCAAATGGAAACCAAGACCTGTTAATGTTTGACAATGCTCAAAAAGACTTGGAGGATAACGGATGGCTTACCTTCATGCAACAATTTGAGGGTTTTAATCTAGTTGTGGCACGACAGTTCGCTTTAACTTTTGATGGATGTAAAGCCAAGGTGGGTGATATCCAATTAGAAATCGATGAGGGATTTATCAGTTCTGCTATAGGGTTACCTACCACAGGTCAGCGTTGGTTCGAAAATTGTAAGGTCGAGGAGGTTCCATGGACTCTGTTGTTCCTCTCGTGCAAATTCACCTCTTGTGACAGAGGTATGCCCATCTCTGCACTTAAACCACAATGGCATGATACTTTGATGGTAATCAAACATTTTGTGACCTGTGAAGGTCGATACAGACTTGTGTTTCTCTACCACCTGCGTTTTATAATGAATTTTATGGGATACTCGTTGAATATGCCCTTTTACTTTCATCGTAGCCTATATAAAATGTCGAAAAGGTTTAAAAGGCAGAAGGCTGATAGTAGCCTATTCCACCATGGACTTATTAAGCTTATCATTGTTTATGATTTGAGTTTGCACGATGATAGCTGGAGAGATTTCATCGCTCGTAATGGTTTCGATGACACAGACCCCGTCTAGGTTGACAAACCTGTGGTGACTGAAGCCAACGCCGAGCCACCTGTGCCCTTCCATATCCTACTGCCTCCTTCTAAACCCTCGGTCGACCCTCCTATTGACTTACCAGACATCAGAACTGAGAAGGCCAAGGCTATTAAAAAGCCTATGATCAAAAATCCTAAGGCAAACCCTACTTCTAATGCCAAGGGTAAAAATAACACTAAGCTCATTTCAAGATTGACCAGGAACAAACCTAAACCCTCTGTTGAGTCGAAGCCTATAATCCTTAGTGAGGATTCTGACCCGGACATAGAACGTTTTTTAGTCGATGAATATCCTTACTCGTAGGGTTTATGCCCTGAACCACCTTATGATTTCATGACGAATCTCCCCCCTTGCCTAAAAGATAATCCTAGCTACCCTGGTATCAAATTGTCTAGCGAAACCCTCAACGATGTGTCCAAACCCTCGCATGCTCTTACAAAATCCACACAGTCTCCCTGTGACCAATGCAATTTATGGTTGGAACGATACTACATTGATGTTCCCCTACTCTAATCGAAAATCCAATCATTGGAAGATCAAATTGCAGTACTGACCAATCAAAGAGACAAACTCCAAGTAGATGATAAGAAGAAGAAGACAACAGGCTTCATCCTTTTTAAGAATGTTGAATCGCCCACAGCTGTTATCAACTCGAAATTGACATGATCAAGCCGTTTCGTCGCTGTACAGGTATGATTTTGATATCGTTTCAGTTTTGTGAATGAACAGGATTAATATAATGGGTCAAATTTGGTTCTTGAATAACTCTGTTATATTTCGAAATGGCTCTGTTATAACGACATTCATCCTGTATACATTTCGCCTTTCTAAAATTAAATGGAATTTCGTTTTAGATTCATGAGTTAATCATTCCCAGTTTAGCCTTTGATAGATTTTTATCAGATTCGAATGTTTTTTGTTTCGTTTTGATTTGATCGTGTGTCTGATTGAGTTAACGAAATGGACATTTTTCTTTCAATTGAATTGGTTTGGTATCTACTCTGAAGAGTAAGTTTTTCATGCTCAAATTAGAATACGATCATGATTGGGTTTGATTTTGTTATGGTTCGGATGCTCTGATTGGTAAACGATTTCAATGAGTTTGGTTGTTACGATGTGTTCTGTCACATAATTTTCCAAATCGGAAATACCACTTTGTTTAATTTAATTTGGAAAGAACGACTCTGTAAAAACAAGGTTCTCATTTAAGCCTGTGCAAATGCGCCCGAATCATGGAATGGATTTGATCCATGATACCTATGCTAAACCTCAGCCGATTGATTCGTTTGATTGGATTGTTGTTAGTTCGATCATTTCCATGAGTTAGATTTGTATCGTAAATGAATGCTCTGTTTGATTTTGATTTGTAAAATACAAATTGATGAATGTTCGTTATTTTTTTCCAAATCTGATTATAATTCATTGTCAAATGAACGATTTTGATCAAAGTCAATCAATCCTGTTTGCCCAATTTGCAATAAGAAATTATGAATTATGTTGCTAATCAATCGATCCTGTTACGATTTTATTTGAATTGGTTTTCACGCCAGTTTGAATTGATCTATTCGTGGCATGAATCGTTTCCTATGTCGACATTGATATAACGATTTGAAAATGATCTTGTCGAATTCATATTTCCTGTTGACAAGGTAGCGTAACACTTGCTTGCGATTTGTTTTGATTATGTTGAATTCGATTTGTTATGAAGCGATTGCATTGTTGTGTCTCATAATTTTGTCACCCGACTTTGTGATAACAAACAAAACAGAGTATGCCTATCTCTGTAGTCATTCAATTGATTTGGATCATGTTTGATTTCGAATAGCATAACAAACTCAAGTTAAATAATTCATTTTCAAATGGCTATTGGATGTCAATTAAATTGAAATATTTAAAAGATTTTTAATCGATTTTAATGTTGATTCTGTGTCTTATTTAGACCAGCTACAGAATCAGATGATTCTGTAGCTAGTCTATAGGATTAGATTTTCATCATTTTATTAATAAAATATCCTTCTAACTTATCTATTTTGGACCCTTTTCAGGTGAATTCGAATTGCATGGGACTGGATGGACAGTCCAGGGGATATTTGGATGTTTTAGTTTTATTTTAGTTTCCTAGTTTAGTCAACTTTGGGATATCTTCCCAGATTTATGTAAACAGTTTTGATGACTTCCACAGTTAGGTTTTACCCTGTGGAAAACTTATAAATACTTATTATTTTTGTAATAAGGATCATCCTC
>ML851010.1:0-21684 GCA_009831015.1 Picea engelmannii
TTTATCAAAGTAGGCCAATAAACACAATCTTAATATGTATAATCACATACATCAAAACCTTCACAACTTCAAAAAGACTTATTGTCCTTGTTTTGGACATGGAGACAAAAAGGATTTGGATGTACAAAGCTTTCACATCTTTAAGAAGTCCTTTGTCCTTGTTTTGGAAATGGAGATAAAAAGTATTTGGTTGTAAATTGTATAGGGATTTGCCATGAATCATGGGTTTCAATTTACATACTTACAATGGGGTGAAGGGCATAGCGTGGGGTTTCCTTTCTTTGTGAATTCAACCTATGCTTTTCTTGTAGATTCTATAAATTGTTGTTTTCAATTTTTTCTATGAAGGTTTTTTCTAAAGGATTTTATCTATGACTTAATAAAATTTGATTAAGACTTAATCATGGCTTTTGCAAGTCTTTATCAATGATTTTTTAATGATTTTTTGATACTTGTTTAACTCATGTTTTTCAAGAAGAATCTACTATTATTATGGATCCATTTCAGATTAGCCAAGTGAGACACATATTTTTTAGGTCATTCTACATCTATGAATCCCAATGTGTGAAATAGAGAATGGATTTCAGAGAAAATAATTGTGGTATGGGTCGAGAAACCAATAATACTAAGTCAAAACCCATAATACGTCTCTTTTGAATGAAAAAATTGTCCAATGACTAGTCTAACATTCACTTATTCCTTGAAGTGGTTTCCTTGGCTGTTTATATCACTTCTCTCATCTTTGTAAAGGTTCTTGGATCCCTCTCCCATTCTTCAATTATATTGTAGGTACACTACCATATTAGCACCAAATATTGATCTAGCTCTCCTACTCGTCCCCCATGCTCTTGGGTTGCTTGTTCCTTTCATATCTATCCCACCACCTTTATAAGTAATATCTCTTTCTTTTGGTTCGGTTTCTCCTTTGAAGGATTTCTTTTTTGTCCTTGGGTGTCTCCATTGGCTTAGTCCCCTTCTGCACCTTGGAAAATTCAACTTTTATCCTCAAGGGATGTTCTAACATAGCTAGGGAAAGAGAGGATGTAACACCGTTTTTAGGGAACTCTTGAATCGCCATACAACACTTCATTGTTCAATTATTTATATGGTAGATCTATGGTGCTTTATTTCATTATATTCGAGATTATGATCAAGTATATTTTACAAGAAGGTGTAGCCATGTGTGTAGGTTTTTTCTAGTGGAGAAAATGATCTCTTGGAGGCTTGTGAAATTTCTCATCTTCAATCCAAGCAACTTCAACACCTATAATAGCATTCTTATGGGAGAGTTCCTTCCTTCTCACCTCTCTTTCATCTTCAAAAATCAGGTTAATTAGATCATGAAAGGATATTGGTAAATTAACCCATGTTAGCTTACCTTCTTTTGTTAATTTGTTAATATTTCCAATTTTTGTTGACCTAATTGAATTACTGTAATTAATCTGCAACCCTAGGTCACATACTTAACCCTATGTAACCTAGTGGTTTTCCCCACTTTCTATTTTCTTCTTCTCTTCACTTCTCCCAAGTTTTCTCCATTTCCCCCTAAAATTGACCGGTGACTCCACTCTTTTCTTCCTTTTTATGGTAACATTGTACCTCACAATAACCATAATGATACAATATATACCAGCCTTCATATATTCTCATACTATGTGAAGCACACAATAAATACTCTAAAACCAAACCACAATCTAGACCATGCATAATCAATGAATCTAAAAATAACAATGAAGACCAATATTTTTCCATGTATTAAGGGTGCCTGTCTCAACCTTAACCTTGATTACATTGTTTTAATTCATTTCTTATACAATACTAACACATAAAATATAAATGGTAGGGATTTCCACTACATGTCCCTTGTTATGTTGGTATCAATGTTTAAAATATAATGTTAACATCGTAAATCATCGGTCCAATTAAGATAATATCCTTCTGGCTTTCATATAATGCATTTGATGTCTTTATTTATTTGTTTCATGCTCAATTCCCACGTTTAGGACCCATGTCAAAATGTCTATTCGATTTTTTTTATCACAAGCTGTCAAAAATTTCCCCACTCTACCAAATAAATTACCTACGGTACTTATGCAAACCAACCATGAATGTTTAAATTTATAATTAAAGATATGTGATGAATAAGTTGTTTAATTGGTATGAAACATAAAACATTCAACACATAGAATTTAACAAAAAATATTATATTTCAAATAATGCAAATAACATGCATTTGATGTAAATTTAAGCATAGGAAAAGAATTTTCGATAGAGCACTCACCACTTAGTCATACAAATTCTTGTTCAAATACCACCCTGTAGTTGTGTTAATGAGATGACAATGGATATTAATAAAAAATACATGGTTTCTCTCATTCAATCCCATTTATAGAGGGAGGGTATAGAGGTTCTTGAACCTTCATAGTTTAAAAAGTCATTGTATTTCTTCATACAGTCATTGATGTTGATATTGACATGTAGAATTCGAATCCACCTATCTCGTAATGGGCATATTGGGTTTGGAAATATTCTATGATGAACATACCAAAAAATATATCAAAATATCCACAAACCACTACCCTACTCACTTATCATGAGACAATTCAAACAACTCTAGACCTCATTAAAATGACAATATTTAGTAGTTATCTAACCGACCTTTCTAGATTACTTGCTAATAAAAGGTCTCCTTATAGCCTACTTCCTAGGACAAGGTCTATTTTCTAGTGCACCTGTTATGATATACTAGGGTTACATGTGGGGTTAAATGTATATGTAATGGGGGTTAGCCTAATAACAGGGCCACATATGCAATGGGTGGTAATATGTATATGTAGAGGTCAATAGAATCATTGTTATGCACATGAACACATGATTTAGATATATGGATGTACTTGGGTTATTTGGAGGAGTTTCTTCTAATGTATAATAAGGAGTTATTGTGTAACTTGTCTCTATTATTACTTTGGGAGTTGTGCTCCATGCACATATTTGGTGTACATTATTTATACTCTAGTTTATCATTCTATTTGAGTATTTGGTTCATAACATTTATTAAAATATAATTTGGAACTAAACATGGATGCAAGAATACTATGCATGGCATCACATCACAACTTTAGACAGAGAAGGAATAGAATAGTCAAGAAGGTCACCATAAACTTGAAAAAGTTGAGATCCATCTTGAGGATGTACATGTCAAATACAATGATATTATCTCAAATGTGAGAGTAATCAAACATCAAGCACATAGGATAGAATATGTCATCCTTGAAAATAAGATTGATGATATGGGTGTGTAGAATGAAGGAAAACTATTAAATGTGGAACCATGCTGACACCCTCATTTCCAGGAAAGTTGGAAATAAAGATAAGAAGATTGATCGTCAACATTAACACGGAAAAAGATGGCAGAATCAATGATATTAATGGAGTAAGGCATCAATGAACCATTATTAAATAGACAATATCAAATACTAACAACTACAACAAATTGGAGAAGATAAACAATGAAGAGAATGAAAGAAGAAAAATCTATCAAAGATTGGTACTGGAAATAATTGAATATGGATGGATGGATAATAATCAATGATAGTAAGATATCAAGAATATAAGAAAATCTTATTACTTGGCTTCATCACATGTAAAACTGATCCATATTATGCTGAGAACAAAATGAGATACAAAGGAAAATATGAAGAAACACAAAAATACAGTGAAACCCAACTTCTATTAATGAATAAAATAATAGAACACTATATAACATAAACTGGCTAGAATGAGGTAGCTTATCTTTGAAGAGAAAGAGATGTTGGCTATGCTTCATTCACAACAAGATTTACATCACACTCCATTGCATTCTTAAAGGACCCCCTTCACCTCGATTATATATGAGAGAGTGAGAGGAGAATAATTCCCATTCTGCATGTGGTATTAATTGATATAAGTTTACAAAATGTCATAGGCATGTAAAACACTAGGACTTCCCAGTATGTCACCCATCAAGGAAAATTTTAAGGGCTAAATTTCTCCCATGGGCTATTTTTTCATGGTTTTCTCCAAAAGAAGATTCACCAATTTCCATTTTTTGTCAAAATGATTAGCCCAAATTATATAAGATAAAAGTATTTTACTCTAAAATTGCCACAATTTTATAGAAACTATATAAAATCCTTAGAAATTTGAATATTTTTACAAAAATATCACCAAATGTTTTATGGTTGGAATTTAAGAATTAGTATGATTCTCCAAGGTTTCTACACTAAGATAATTAGATCCTTAAAATTATCCTTATCACCCATCCTAGTACTACTCTAGCCTAAGCACACTTAACTACGAAGTCCTAAAGGGATTGAGTTCATTAATGTTGTAGGAATTACATTACATTAAAAATGAAGATGGAATTACATTACATTCCCCATCAAAAGGGTGAATATCATGGTTTATCAAAATCACATGCTCAGAATCATTGATTTAGTGGAGAAGGTGGATGGCCACTGAGATCCACTTGGATTAATCCTCCCCCCTTAGGAAGCAATGGTACCCATTGCGTCAAGTTACCTCGGGAGATGGGGAAACATTTGCTAAATTTGAACTTTGGTGAGTCACTTTCCTTGTTGAAGTAGTTGTACTGCTTGTAATTGCCCTGTGGAAGAATGTCATGAACCTATTGGTGGAGGCGCATGATCTATTAAACAAATATGGTTGTATGATCTGCCTTGGTATAAGTGTGGGGGGACTCTATCAGTGAAGATGTAGAAATAAGAGCTATATCAATGGGGGCTAGTGGTTGGAACCCTAAGCGCACCAAGAAAGGGTCGTGGCCAATAGAGCTATGTTGAAGATATGGAAGAATCTCATTCTATGGAAGGGAGTGTCTATATATTGGACCATTGGTTAAGGGATCGTCGGGCACCAAATCAATTGAATGCAGGAATTGGTAGTGTAGAGGCACCCCTGTAGGTGAATCATAAGTATATTTGTGCCTCTCTACAATATTTTCGACCTGCTTCTGCTGGAAA
This sequence comes from Picea engelmannii, assembly GCA_009831015.1. NCBI lineage: Eukaryota > Viridiplantae > Streptophyta > Pinopsida > Pinales > Pinaceae > Picea > Picea engelmannii. Next base: position 5,022 of record ML851010.1, read on the forward strand.
GAAAGGTCTTGAGATGAGGTTGTAGTGGTCACAGTGACCTTCTATTCACCTTCCGACTGGATCGTGAAGAGGGGAAAATTTATGGTTTGAGAGATTACTTTGCAGAATTGTTTTTCTGAGATCAATGAAGTGGCAATAGTTGGAGCTACCTATGGTACCCTTTAGAGATGACCTCTCAGAGTAACAATGACATTGCAGGTCCAAGACTCATACATAGTGTGACGTTTCCACATATATTGTTGTCCTAAAATAACATTGTAGAATTCAAGTGGGGAAACATCATAGAATACCTCATCCCTGAAGGGATTGATGCCATAGGACATGTGACACTACTGGCTGACGCAGATGTCTCATCCTTGGATCGACCATATTATGGTGTATGGCTTAGGGTGTGGCATTGTTAGTAGCTTCAATCTCTTGAAAACATCGATTGAGATCAGGTTCTTCTAACTCTCGCTGTCAACAATGAAATGGAGTGGGGTCCCCTTTACCCACATCTACGAGTGGAAGAGGTGCTCCCCCTCTTCAAGATCCTTTGGTTCTTTTGGTTATATAGCTGTGTATGCGTTGTTAGTAGTGGGTTCTACATTGATGATCCATTTCCCTTTATTGTTCTTTGAATCAAAGTTCGAGTCAGGTTTTGATTCTTTTTCTTTGATCTTGGCTATCAACAAATGTTTCGAGCAACATTCATCGATGTTGTGCTAGGGTATTTTGTGGAACACACACCACTTTCCAGTTTCTTTCTTAGACTTCCCATCACCCTTCTTAGCCGATTTCTTGGAATTATTTTCTTGAGGTTGAATCTCCTTACTTTGTCCTTCATTTTATGAGTTAGGGTTTCCTTTTCCATGATTCTATTACGATGTATTTTCAAACCTGAAATCCTTCTTACTCCACTGCTTGAATTTCTGCTTGATTTTGACTGCATATTGATAAGAAACTCCTAGTGAGGATATGTCCAAGAAATCCTTCTATGTTTGGATGTACCTGTTAGGCCATCGCAATACTTCTGAACCAGGTGCCACTTAGAGTCTTTGATCCCCAAAATTGATCATAAGGTATGGAAGATGTTAGTGTACTCTGGCACTGGCTGGTCTCTTTCTTGATGTAGAGTCATCCATCTCATATACTGGTCATCATAACTTACAACAAGGTATAATTCCTCCTTGAGAGCATCCACAAAGGCTTCCCAGGTAGGTTCTCTCCCGAATGGCGTAGATTCATCCAAAATGTACCTCTCCCAGTAACCTTCCCACCAATCTATGACACGGAGAAGGGATTTAAGGAGTGTGAAGGTGATCTTTTCGGTGTTGGAGATTTTTTGGACATAGTGATAACCTTCTAGTAGATCCAACCATTTTTCTAGAGCATCTGCATCTATCTAGCCTTCAAATAAGGGGATATAAAAATTGACTTTTATCTTGAAGGGCATCATACCTCCAAAATGGTTGCTTGTCTAAGATGCCTCAACTGCCATCGGTAGTCGTCGCAGGATCTGGGCTAATTTTTCCATCATCTCATTCCTTTGTCACGCGAGGGATTCCTCGAGCAATGTCTTGAAAGGATCTCCTTCTCTGTCATATCTCTTTTCTTCCACCATGGGAGGTCACCTGGGTTGGCAAGATTAGTCGTCCCCAAGTGAAACTAGCTCGAAAACCAACTCTCTATACCCCGACCTCATCAGGTACATGCACCAGGAAATAACAAGGAGCATATTTCTATGATACCACTGATTCGAATTATGTTGAGAATGAAATGAGATACAAAGGAAAATATAGTAGAAACACAAAAATACATTGAAAACCAACTTCTATTAATGAATAAAATAGTAGAACACTATAGAACATAAACTAGCTAGAATGGGGTAGCTTATCTTTGAAGAGAAAGAGATGTTGGCTATGCTTCATTTGTAACAAACTTTACATCACACTCCATTTCATGCTTAAAGGACCTCCTTCACCTCGATTATATATGAGAGAGTAAGAGGAGAATAATTCTCATGATGCACATGGGACAAATTGGTCTAAGTTTACAAAATTCCATAGGCATGAAAAACACTACGACATCCTAGGAGGTCACCCATCCCAGTACTACTCTAGCCCAAGCATGCTTAATTGCGGAGTTCTAATGGGATCTGGTGCATTAACGTTGTAGGAATTACATTGCATTCCCCATCAAAATGGTGAATATCATGGTTTATGAAAACCACAAGCTCATAAACGTTGTTTCGGTGGAGAAGTTGGATAACCATCGAGATCCACCTGGATACAAAACCATTAACTACAAAGATTTAAGGACAAAGACTTTTGAAGGAGGATACTTTGTTATGATCCTACTAAGGGTTAAATGCATATGTAATGGGGTTAAATATATATGTTATAGGGGTCAACCTAGTAGGGGAGCCATATGCGTAATGGTTGAGAATATATCTATCTATGTGTGTGTGTATAGAGAGAAATATATATGATTTGGATGTATGGATATACTTGAGTAATTTAGAAAAAACTCTCTTAAAGTATAAAGACTTACTATGTAACTTATCTCTATTATTACTTTGGAAGTTGTGCTTCATGCTCATATTTTGTATACATTGTCCATATTCTAATTTTTCATATTATATAAGTAATTGGTTCATAGCATTACTAACTACATTAAAGTACCCAACCCAATTCCTCGCTAAACTCTTTTTACTAAAATAAATTACTAAAATAAGGAATGGCCATTAAATTAAATTTTAATAACCCATACCTCACCATGGTAACTAAAATTAGTAAAAAACATCATACCATATTTCCCATCAACCCTTGTTATAAACCGAATCTCCTCCTCTCATATAAGTAGGAAAAACATCCTAACATGTTCCTTAAACTTTCCATAAAACTTTATTGTAAATTAAATCACATATAGATGATATGGATGGACAATATTTGATATCACGTTCTCTTTGGTTATTATAACTTTACAACAAAGGAATAACCTTAAAAAAAAAACCATCCCAATTCTAAGGATGGTGATTCTATAAGAGGAACGTTTAAGTGAGAATGAATGAGCATTGAGATGAGAGGTTGGATTTGTGCCCATTCCACTATTGTCATCTTAATGGATAACTAGATGGTTGGATCTACTAAATATTATAGTATACCCTCCTTAATCATTTTAAGTGGGTGAGAGCCACTAATTAACATATCAGAGTATTCTTATTTATTCTTTAATATTCGTATATTCTTATTTAATCTTACATTAAAGGAAAATAAAGTATCCTCTTAATAAAGCTTTCCATTTAACGAAAATTAATGATATTGAGCAATATTTTCGAACAACATAATGGTATATGTATCATAAGGTACGCACATCGATGATTGTCTAGGAAACAAAACAATGGTCAATTAAAATACTAATTATGTTTGTGAAAATGTAGTAAAAAGGTGTTAAACACATAATATCACGTAACTAACAACTGAAAGGGAATAACTATTGTACCTAATTGTGTTTAAATCACAATGTACACTCCACATTATTATCATGAAAACTTAAAGAGATTTTCATTATCAATCTTTATAATCATTATCCATCTTCATAATCTCGTATTGTTGAGGTTGAGATATTATTTTCAATATCAATTATGAACTTCTTTACCTTATATGTATATGATTTATATTCACTTTATTTGTTGCTTTATGCGTTGGTCCTTACATGTAGCGAAGTCCTTGAGTTCTCGTATAATATTCATGTCAACTAAAATTATATGGAGTTTTTTAAAGTTTAAAAATAAATAAAATTTGTTAAAAATATTTTTAAAATTGATAAATTATTTTTTAATTTGTTGAAAAATTGTAATGGTATAAATTTTCAAAGTTCTTTATTTGTCAAATAAAAAAGATAATTAAAAACAAAAAAAATTGATATTGATAAACATGATAGTAGATGAGATTATCCAAATGATGTATACATAATGAAAGGTCTGAATGTGGTTTTCCATATCAGAAGCTTAGAGAAGATTGTTCAAAAGATTTGCGAGCAATGTAAGGTTAGGACGTGGCCTTGCACATTGGAAGTTTAACATCTTAATTTGGTAGGGAAAAACAATAACTATATTCCATACATGTATGTAATTGAAATCATTCTCAAACCACATAAGATAAGACATTAATGCAATTAATCATTATAAAATCCTTAATAAAATCTAACTAACAAAAAGTTAGTTAAAAGAAATGTGAGGGTAAGGCATTAATTCAATTAATCATAAAAACATCTTTAAGGAAATATAACTAACAAAATTCAACAAGGTTAGTTAAAGGAAATGCAAGTGAGATCGTTCTCAAATAGTAGGAGGTAAGGCATTAATGCTAGTTGATACACCCATTAATCATATATACACCCTCAAGGAGATCCAACTAATGAGAACCAACAAGAGTCATTTGAAATAAATACATGAACATTAAAGCCAAATAGTAATTGCCAACTCTGTTTATCCAACTAATAACCGTAATATCTACCAAAATTAAGGGCTCACATATGAGGACGATATCCAATATTTGATTGTTGAGCACACACTTACACTGAGAGTGAGGGGGGTGAATAAGTAGAAGATAATTTTTTACTTTTTCAAACATTCATCAACCATAGGGAAAAATCACATATGAGATCTATTAACTGTAGAACATGGAACACAAGATTTACATAGAGACACCAATCACCACAAATCTTCTCTTTATAATTCTTTATAGGAATCAACCTACTGGAGACACCAATCCCCACTGGTACAACCCTCGTAGGAACCAACCTACTTTTACATATCTTCATAGACACCAATCTACTAGAGACACCAATCTCCACTGGTACAAACCATGGTAGGCACCAACCTACTCTTATAGATCTTTGTAGACACCAATCTATTGGAGACACCAATCCCCACTACTAAGCACCAACTTAGAAAAGACACCAATCTCTTTCTTTGAACGAAACCAACCTTCAAGTTACACCTTCTTATTTAGTACATATAACTTCTTCAAAATATGATAACATTCACATTACCTTCATTGAGTCAACTTTCTACGTCTTCCTTCACTAGGTCTGACCAAAATTTGAATTTCCAAATGAAATTTATGGTAATTTTCCCAAACCTTGTTGTTTTTGGCCTCTTCCCAAGAATGAAATTGTACATCATGCCACATATCCACTTTTGAAAATATTATTCTGAAATTTTTACCTGAGGTACTTCGATATGTCTCCTCAGATCCATGAAAATTTCACAGTCTAAAAAGTCCAGAAGAGAAGTTATAGAGAAAATGCCAAGATGAAATGTTTGAAATTGATTTCAAGACCATTCAAAAACCCTAAATTCCAAAGTGTATATCTCAGAAGGTGTAGTGAAAAAAAGTGTAATTTTTTTTATCTAAGATACTTTTGAATATATTATTAGATCCTTGAAAATTTCGCAGTCTGAAAAGTCCCAGAAAAGAAGTTAGAGCGAAAATGTCAAACTGACCTCTTTGAAATTAATTTCAGTGTTTTTCAGAAACCCTAACTTCGACAGAGCATATATAAGAAAGTTTAGTGAAACAACATCTGAAATTTTAACCATGTTTACTTAGAGATCTCTCCACCATCTCCTCAAAACTTCAAGGTCTTAAATGTCCTAGAAAATAAGTTATAGCGAAAATTCCAAACTGACCTGTTTGAAACTGATTTTAGGAGCATCCGGGAACCCTAACTTCAACATGGAATATCTCAGAAAGTTTAGTGAAAAAACATCTGAAATTTTAAGCACATGTACTTAGGCATCTCACCTTTGTCTCCTCAAAAATTCACAATATGAAACATCCTAGAAAATAAGTTATAGTGAAAATTCCAAACTACCTATTTGAAACTGGTTTTAGGAGCATTCAAAAACCCTAACTTCCACATGGAATATATTAGAAAGTATAGCGAACAAACATCTAAAATTTTGACCACATGTACCTAGAGATCTCACCTCCATCTCCTCAAAATTTCATAGTCTAAAAAGACCCGGAAAATAATTTATAGCGAAAATGCCAAACTGACTTGAAATTGATTTCACAACTCTCCCCTTTTGGAATAATATCCAATCTTTGCTCATCCCCTTCTTCAAATGTTATTACATTTTCACCCACACACTTTCTCTCAATAATTTCTCTTTTTATACTTTATCATAACCCTTCATGAAGGGACATGTTAATTCAAAAATACACGACACCCATTAATTAAATAATTAATTCCCCTTTTTTTATTTCACTTTTCCAAATACTATGGGAAAATACATAGGAAAATACCATGGCCTTCAAAACCCATGGGTTTGAAACCACCATTTCACTTTTTTATTTTTCATGTGCACCACTTTTTTTAATATACTTGTAAACCTATATATAAATCAATCTTTGAAATTTTGTGTGTATTTGTAAAGATTCAATATGATATTAATGACATCATTAATCCTTTGACATCAATGACAATAATTCCAACAATTTCCCCCTTTGTCATTGATGGAAATCATACAACGAAACAAATAGTCCACCATGAATAGAAATAATTTCCCCCTTATCTGCAACTCTACCCCTTTGACATTAATGGCAAATGGATGCTCCCCCTGTTACACATTGTTTTGGTCACCCTAGTGATCCATTGACAAACATGTGTTCATGTTCCCAAAAAGAATCTTTCTCCATGAGGAAGGTGACTGACTTTCTCTTCTCAAAAACCCTATTAAGGAAGGTCGTCATAGGCTGCACTATACACAGGGTGCAACGATGCCTGATTGTCACCCCCTTCCATAAAGATGGGTTGTGATGTCTCTGCAGGCTGCTCTACAACTAGGGTGCGACGATGTCAAAAGACTAAGAAAAGGTCTAGTTTCATGAAAGTTCTAGAAGGGGATCTTCTAGAAGATGAGGTGGCATTCGAATGGTTTGGATCTTACTCGCTTTTCTGATTTGGTGGGATCATCCTAATCTCTTCAACCATCTCTCTTTTCCCTATATAAAGAGGGATCTATCATGAAAAAAGTTAAGTAAATTTAACCAAAGTCAAGTAAGCAAATCAAGGCTAAGATTGTATGGAGAATTCTACATTAGATCGTGCTTGAGAGCCTCATTTCAGTTCATCGAGTTATTGTGTATCTTCTTCATTCAAGATTGTAACAAGTGTGTGTGTTGGAGAAAAGGGTCATCGAAAGGGGACCTTGCGACATCAAGGCTTTGGTTGTAATCTCCACTTTCACTTTAATATAATACAATGATATGTTTCTTTCCCATAAAAATTGTCTTGTTTTATTGTATGATTCCTTGATCACATGCATAAGTTATTGTTGAGTATATTGGATTGCTTTCACTTTGGTTGGATTGTGTTCCCTTTCAGATTCAATATCACAGGAGCACTAGAGTGGAGCTAGGATGACAATGGCAACAAGAAGCAACATTTAAACGGTATGTTTCCTATCTCTTGTTAGCTAGTAAACTCAATAGTTAGAGCTTAGGGAAAGCATCCTATTCTGTTTTGTTTTGTTCTAGATCTAGGTGGATCTAGGGATATCTGTTCATGCCCGCATTTACCGATTAATCCCATAACAAAATTGGCGACTCCACTGGGGATACAACTTCCTTTTGACTTTTTGCTTCCCATTTTCTTTTAGCTTTCCTTCTTTTGATTAAATTCACTCTTTGAGTCCGTGGGTGATCCATCTAGACTCCCTGGGTTTGGAAGTTCGTTTAGATTTTTTGTCTTTCTCCCATTTTTTCTTCATTTATAGAGATCGTCACACTGTACCCTATTGTCAGCCTACGACGACCCTCAGACGTCGCATCCTGCTTTCTCAATCCACTGCGATGATGTCACATTGTGCTCTACTAGTAGCCTGCGATGACCTCAACTCGTTGCACTATGTCTCATACCCGACCTACGATGACTCCTGTAGAATTTGGTGGAGTGAGTCAATTTGTCTTTTATCACCCAAATTTTCCTTAGTTTCCTGGGGTGAACTTCTTATGCCAGTATTTGATTGATTCATGAGTTTAAATCTTGCTTGTGATTGGAAGCCTTTCTTTGTGTTTTGCAATTTTTTGCTTGTGCTCATTGTCACAAGGATATAATCTCAGATCTTGATCTGAGTGCTTGTTTGACAAAGGGTCTTTAGTTTGTTTCAAGTTTTGGATTGATTTTCCTTTCCAGATTGTTTGTTGATTAAGAAACCCTTTTTTCTTGGATATGACAAAAGGTTTTCTTGTCTTTTTCATTTTTGTCTATATTACGAGTTTGATTTGGGAATTGTGTTGAGAATGTCTTGATTTTCTTGGATTACATTTTCATTTCATCATCACCTCTCTGATTTTGTTTTGAAAAGGAAGAACTTAATTCAATTATTCTTTTTAGTAATCTCTCCTAAGAAAATTTTTACATTTGAAATATTTGTTAAAGAGAAGAATTGGAAAATTTTGTAGTTCATGATTATTTGGAATTGTATTCATTCGGAATTAAGAAATTGCAATTCATAGCTTTTTGTACTTCAAAATAATACCTTCTCCCTACTGTAATTATAGTTCATTGAATTGAAAAATTTCACATTCATCTCTTTTTTCATTCTATTGCGTCAGGGTCACAACATCAACAGTTTCATTTTCATCTCCCTTTTGAGTAAACAACAACCATTAAAACACCGTGTAAATTTAAAATTTATTAGCAACTTTTATTTTCTAGGGATATTTTTCACCAAAATTAGCTAAGATAGTGATTTGGAATAAGTTGTAAGGCACAATATCCAAAGCGTCAAAACACACAATAGTATCTTGTGATAGGGGGAGTTCAAATCCATTTGCTACATTTTGTCCTGGGAAGCCCTTCTCACACAAGGGTCAAACCTGAGGTCACATTGAGACTAGTAGAGTTACTCACCTTGCTTTGTTGGTCTTAGTGTAGATATTGCACGTATTATTGGGGGTCACTTGAAGGTATACCCATAATTATGTGTGGAAGCCTTTTGAGTTGATTTCGGGCTAGATACCCTGCCTTTGCACGTGGATCAGACTGTCGATTGTTTCCCCAGGCATCATTGGAGTAAGTGGTAACCTTAGCGACCTATCTCTTTAGGGTCTTTACATGAGGTGACTATGGAGGGGAAAGTCTTCACAGTACCTAGAATCGACGTTGGCCAAACTCACTCGGGCTCCTTGGAGGGTATACCCACGATTATGTGTGGGATATTTCACTAGGGTGTAAGTCCATTAAGCAGGTCGTCAACGTAACTTTTCCACCCGCTTATCCCATACCCTTCTCGTCTTGATTTCATGATGTTGGATTTCATCACTAACTAGTGACTTCGAAACAAGAAGGTTTGTTTGCTTGGTTTGATTCCTAGATTTTATTAGTGAGTGTTGTTTGTTTTCTCTAGTTGGCCATATATTTTTTTCGTTCTTTATTTGGTTCAACCAACATTAGCCTTCACAGTTCACGTAGGATGCAAGGGCTACCCTCAGAAGATCTGGAAGGTTACCTCCCTTTGCTTCCTCATTCACCATCAGGCTCTCTCGAGGGAGTAGTCAACAACAAAGTAGCTTCTGAAGTTGGAAGCACACACTCTTTGGAAGGATTTCGAATTGTTTCAGATTCCTTAGAAGCATTCTAATTTCCCCCAAACCTGGATTTGAGTGTTCTATGACATCCATGTATGCTTCAGATGAACTCATCCAAAGAAATTGTCGTTGTTGATAATACTGAAGTACCTACTAGACCTAACGCACGATCTGGAGTAGAGGATCCAATTTTTCACAGTGAATCATTTAGGAAACCGGCTCACACTGTCGGAACTTCTAATCCTAGTTCCGTCCCTTTGACAGTACGTGATCTTTACGACAACCTAGGAGTGAGTCCTGATCAACCTATGACATCGCAAATTCCTGAGACATATGTTACCTATACGATACCTTTAGACCATTTCAATGGTACTACCAGTAGTATCACCGCCATTTCAGACCAATTGTTAGTTGGTTCTCACTCGATTCTTCGTCTCTAGATGGCCCATTCTATTGTGATCCCACAAGCTACCATGGTTTCTACTGGGAATGTGGTCATCAACCAAGATCCTATTGGGACACCACTTCCGTCTTGACCAAATCCATCAGTTCCCCCTAGGTATAAACCTTTGAGTACTTCCATTGCTATCCCTACCCAGGTTCCATCCGAAGGTTCTGGACTTTTTGTTCCTCCTGGGTATATCATTGCGAGTCAGTTTGTTCCCACACCTTCCCAGATTCTCTCCAGAGGGCCTTAAGTTCCTCCTCCACCTTTGTTAGGAGGATCTCATCATCCTGACACTAGTGGCTCTAATCCACTTGGAGGAACCACTCATTCTATCGCTTCTGGTTTCCAGATTCTTGTTGGAGGTCAACCTCAAGATGGGGGGCAACCTCAATTTGGGGGACAACCTCAGATTGGGGGAAAAACTCAACTTGGGGGGCAACCCCAGGTTGGATTCCATAACCCAATTTATGGAAAACATGTACCTATGTTACAATCTCAACCTTGGAACCTTCCTCTCCAAGGAAATATACAACTGTCTGGGGGGAAACATCCTCAAGTCAATTATTTTGTGCCCCCTAACCTCGGTCAACTGTATCTAGGTTCTTTGAATCCCACTTGGGGTCAAAATTTTCAATCTAATGTTCCTTTCCAAGGGAGCATCCCTAATCAACCCAATCCTGTGGGATATATGCCTCCAAATCCTCCATAAATGAATATTCTAGGACTGTCTAATTATTTTCAGACTTCTTATGGTCCTACTGGTATACCTACGGGGCTTCCCCCTCAAAACTACCAGTTTCCACAAGTCAACCAACAATTTCCTTTTCTAGCCACTTTGGATTTACCTGATTTTTCTAGTATTTTGAATGATCCTATTCTACATTCTCCTTACTGGCCCGTCATACCAACCAAATTACCGTCTGACATTCCTAAATTTGACGGTCGAGCAGGAGATGATCTGAATAATAATGTTATGACTTTTCATCTATGGTGTTCATCCAACTCCTTGATGGACGACTCCATCAGATTACGACTTTTCCAACGAACTCTCACGGGTTCAACAACAAAATAGTACATCGAGTTACCGTGAGGTTTCTTTAATGAATTTAACACCCTAGCCATGGATTTTTTGACACATTACCAGCTGCCAATTTGATACGCGATATGAACCAAAATTTTGAGTTCTTTTAAACAATCCTCGTCCACTCATATTTCTGATCACATCCATGAGTGGAGGAGGAGAAGATGTTTGATCAAAGTTCCTCTTCCTGATAAACTATTGGCTGAGTGGTTTACCAAATCACTCATTGGATCTACTACTCATGATGTCACCATGGGTGGTGTTGTCACTGAAGAGCAGGTGATTAGTCGTGCTCAATATATAGATCTCGTTTATTCGTAAACGAGAACACTTTATGATTTGATCCTTGATTCTCCTCGCCCTTCCACAAATCCTACCCCAACACCTCCAACAACTTCTCATGTTGCTGATGGTTTGATTGGCACCTTTCATGCTGAGACCCAATCTACGCACGCCGGTCACACCAATCCCAAATATAATAATTCTAATGTACAAAATACTCCTACTCCTACTCCTTCCATTGATAAGACTGCTGAGGTTAATTCTGTTCAATCCACACCTATCGAGAAGAATCAAAATAAGAATAAAGGGAAGGGTAAGAATAAGGAATACAAGAATAATAATCCACAGTCTAATAAATCCAAAATGCAAACCGCTGATGATAAATATAAATGTAAACCTCATTACCCTTGTCTTATTTGTGGTGACAATCATTACACAAAAGATTTTCCAAGATGCGTTGAGGTTACTAAATTCCTCCAAGGGACCTGGAAGCCTTCTACACATGTCGTTATGTCACAACCTTTCCCTTCTCAGCAGCAGGACCAACTGGTCATTCATGACCAAGCTTCTCCTTCCACATCATCTTATGTCCTTATGTGTATTGGTGACTCTAAAAAGAACAAAGTTGCAGTCGCAACTCAAGCCAAAGATTATTCTTTGTCGAAAGATAAAGTTGATGATATACCACCTTCGTTGGTTCAACCGCCTCCCCCAACTTCACCTCCAAATGGTCCTCTTCATATTGAACGATTGGGTCTCGATACATTTCTTCGCCCTCCTCCCAAGGGCGTTGTTCGAAAGTCTTCGTTTAATCCTCACGTGCGTGCTGCTCAAAACTACAGTATTGTAGAAGACCTTGCGCAAGAACCCTCCACGATGTTAGCTCTTGAAGTCCTTCAAAGTTGTCCTGTTCAACATAAGGAATTGTTAAAGGCCATTGGTGGAATTGATCCCACAGATACTAATTTGATAATCTTTGACTTGGAAGATCACATTCCAAGGCTTCCTCCTCAGTTAGCATTTTAGATCCAAGTTGTTGTTGAAAACAAGAATATCTGTAGAACTGTTATTGATGAAGGATCCTCGACTTGCATCATGTTCGTTACTTGTTGGAAAGATATTGGCTCTCCTTCCCTCACCGAATCGCACAATACACTTAAGGCCTTCAATGGTACAAGTTTTAAAACTTATGACGTTCTCCCCTCGTTGTCTATTACGTTAGAAGATAAGTTGGTCAATGTTGAGGTTGAGGTATTTCATGCACCTCTTGATTATAACCTTTTACTTGGCCATAGCTGGATCGATTCCATGCATGCAGTTGTGTCCACCCTTTTCTGTGTGTTACGTTTCCCGCACCAAGGAAAGGTCATTACTGTTGACCAACTGGCCTTCTTTAATTCTGATTCTCGTACTAGCAACGTTCCCTTTATCTCGAAGACACCTCCCGGTTATGAGAATATCAGAGTGGCTCTTTTGAAAGATTCAACTTTTATGGGTACATTTCCAATCCCACCACCTGTTATCTCCCCTCCTTTTGTTGCCTCTATTAGCATGATATCCACCACTGTTCATGAAACCCCTGAGTCATATGACCCATGGGTGGTACCTAGCCCTGGTGATTACCTTCGTTATGGTGACAATATGTATTTAAGTCTAGTCAAATCCTCTTATCAAGCTATTCAATCGACAACCCCCACTCCCCTCTCTCTCTATGATTCATCTCCTGATCCGTTCCACGTGATATTTCCTACTGATGAGATGATCATGTCAATCATGTATACGGAAGATACTCCATGGGACGATGGGCATCATTGCTCCATTCTCTTTCTAGAACATGATACCATTGAGAGCTACCAACGGATTTCGACTCCGTCGACCGTTGTTGTTATTTCTTCAGTTCTTGAGTCAACAGACGATGTCTTGTACGAAGGGAACTTGAGTAACATTTCACCTACCATCCATCTTGACATATTGATTAAACCCGGAGTCATGGAGAATGTTCATATCAGGGCCTCCTTCTTTATAGATGAGGTCCACACGTATAAATCCCTTTTCCAAGAATTCTTTGACGTTTTCACCTAGAATTATGAAGAAATGCCAGGTATTGATCCTGATATCGTTGTGCATGAGATTAAGACATATCCAGATGCTAAACCCATTCAGCAGAGAATTCTCCCAGTCCATCCATGTAAAGTTGCTGCTATCAAGCTTGAAGTTGAAAAACTTCTTAAAGATAGCTTTATCTATCCCATGGATTTGACCAATTGGGTATCCAATATTGTTCTGGTAAATAAGAAACAAGGTACGATCCATGTTTGTGTAGATTATAGGGATATAAATAAAGCTTTTCCTAAGGACAATTATCCCACCCCTTTTGTTGACTAGATCATTGACGACTGTGCTGAAAGTGAGATCTTCTCCTTAATGGATGGTTTCTTCGGCTATAATAAGATTAATATTTTTCCAGTGGATCAACACAAGACTGCTTTTATTTTCCCTTGGGGAACCTTTTCCTACCGAAAATTACCCTCTGGTCTCAAGAACGCTGGTGCAAATTTTTAGTGTGCTATGTCTTACGATTTCCATGATATTAAGCACATTGTGCAACCCTATATTGACGATCTCCCGACACATTCCATGCATCGCCCAGATCACATGACACATTTAAGGCCCATTTTCGTACGATGTTGTTATTATCGCATACGTTTGAACCCACACAAATGTGTTTTTTGTGTGGCGTCCGATCGATTGCTTGGTTTTATCATGTCGATTCACGAGATTCGAGTAGACCCCTTGAAGGTTGAGGCTATTCTTAATCTACCTCCTCCTTCCACACTACGCCAGTTCCAAATTTTGCAAGGGAAGGTAAAATTTTTGCATCGTTTCATACCCAATTATGCTGAACTGACAAAAGGATTCACTCGGCTACTCAAGAAAGGTTACAAGTTTGTATGGGATGATACTGAAAACAAAGCATTTGAATCTTGAAACTTGCCTTAAATCGTACACCATTGTTGTTTACCCCTAACTATAGTCGAGATTACTTCCTCTACTTAGCTGCTTCAGACTCTACCATCGCTATGGTCTTAGTCCAAGAGGATTATTCACATGATTCACATGTGATATACTATTTGAGTCAGAGTCTCATGACTACCGAAACCAAATACCTACATGTGGAGAAACTGGCCTTGGCAGTTGTTCAAGATGTCCAACGTTTTCGTCATTACATCTTATTACGTAGAACCACTTTTATTTCCGATTGCAACCCCATGCAACATATCCTTACTCAACAATTTCTAGGGGGAAAGTACTCCAAATGGATAGTGATTCTCCAGGAGTATGACTTGGAGTTTGAACGCGTTAAGTCAAATAAATCTTTGGTTTTTTCTGAACTGATATGTGACCTTCCCTCTACTGAGACAGAAAATGTGGCAGAGGATTCCTTGCTTGAGGAATCCCTTTTTCTAATCAGTTCTGATGAAGTACGGTATGTAGATATTATTATCTATCTCAAGACTCAAACTTTCCATCCCGATCTATCTAGTATGGATCGTCGTCGTATACGGTATCAAGCCCACCAATACATCATTCTTGGGGATACCCTTTATCGCCGTAGTATTGATTCCATTTTTCGACGATGTCTCACTTACGTTGAAGTTGAGAAATATTTCATATGTCTGGGTATGCCACTTCCCAACAGATCTTGCGAGCAGGTTATTTCTCTCCTTCTTTGTTTAAGGACTACATTACTGTCGTCCATAAATTCCATGCTTTCCAAACTTATAATAACAAGATAAGATCTCATCCTGGTCCCTTACATCCTGTAGTTTCCGTTGGTCCATTCGCCAAATAAGGCATCGAATTCATGACATGTAACCCTCACTAGGTCATAGGGCATGGATACATCATTGTAGCTGTGGATTATTTCACTAAATGGGTCGAGGCAATGCCTACATTTGATAACACCGGGAAAAATACAACATTTTTCATATTCAATCATATCATTACTAGGTTTGGTGTCCCTCAAGACATCTTTAGTGATCATGGCAGTCATTTTTGAAATTTTATGATGTCTAAACTTATTGAGAAGTTGGGTCTTTGCCATGAAAACTCAACCCCCTATTATCCGTAGACCAGTGGCCAGGTTGAAGAAATCAACACGGTTCTCATTACTATGCTTCGATGGATGATAGGAATTCATAAGACAAATTGGAACACAATGTTTTTCTCAACATTATGGGCCTATCGGACATCCGTCAAATCTGCCACAGGATTTACACATTTTCAGCTAGTTTATGGTATCAAATCTATCTTGCCGATTGAATGTGAGATACCATATTTGAAACTAGTCATTGAACTTCTCCCCAACACCTTTGCCGAAGAGGAGCATCTTTTGTATTTGATGCAATTAGAGGAAACCCGTCGTGATGTCTCCTTAGTTATTGAAACTCAAAAGAAACATGTTAAAACCCAATATGACAAGCATGTCAATCCATGTGTTTTTTCTGAAGGCGATCTAGTTCTTCTTTACTAACAAGATCGTGATTTTCTAGGGGCTGGTAAATTCAAGGCCATGTGGAGAGGTCCGTACATTATAAAACGAGTATTGGAGAAGGGAGATTATGATTTGGTTGATTATGATGGAATCCCTTTGAGTGAACCCATAAATGGGCTTTACTTAAAGAAGTACTATGCTTAAGTCATTTTTGCATGAGTGCTTGTAATTTTAGTGTATCATACTCTTGTGTGCTTTTTCATTGTTCGGTTTCGACCTTCAACTGCATGCCTTTCATTGTGCTTGGTTTCCAAATGTCGGTGTCTTCTCTACCCTACATTGGCTTCACTGATGGCACTAGTCACAATACTCAGAACTTAGCATCTGCTGCTTGGGAAATCTATGCACCTACAAATGAATTGATTATTCTACATGGTGTTTGCCTTGGTCATGCAACTAACTATATTGCGAAATACAATGCTGCCATTGAATTATTGACCAACGTTGTTTCACTTGGAATCCATCATCTTGTTGTACGACTGGATTCACAATTAGTAGTCCTGCAGTTCAGTAATATGTATTCTATTCGAAGTCCTATGTTGTTAAGGGTATATTTACGAATTCGCCTCTTGGAACGTCATTTTGATTACATTGAATATCAACACATTTCTAGATGTCTAAATACATTAACATATGCATTGGCTAATTATGTGTTAGACAGACATTTGATACATTTATAAAGTCCAATCACACATTGTATATACAACAAGTAA
>ML851011.1:5418-31454 GCA_009831015.1 Picea engelmannii
AATGCACCCATCACTTTGGGATTTCACACGTTCACCTTGTGCTTAGCCACAGGAACGTCCAACTCAATAGATCACCTTTCCCACTAGATAATCATCTGGAGTTCTTCTCAACTCTCTAAATAGAGGAGGTCATCTCTACGTTCCAGCTCTGTCTTAGGCAGGAACCACGTACCCTTATTAAGGGATTTATCTCAAGTTTGTAAGCAAGAGAAAGACTCACATAGCTGTAATGATCCACATCTCACAGGTTTGTAAGATGGAGAATGTCTCACATAGTTGCAATCATCAACAATGATCCCCTTGGGTTAACATGATCCCTTGGTTATTTTTTCCTTTTGAGTTTATCTGATCTTTGTCTCATAAATATTTCAGATTGCTTGACTGTTTAGGATTGTTCATAAACCAAGGTTTGCAAATGTTGCTTGGTATTGAACCTTCTTGTATTCATTTGAAAAATATCACTTTTCGGATGATTAGGACTCTTGTGACAACCTAGCTTGATATTTGTTTCTTGTTGCTCATTGTTTGAGGATTTTAGTGAGTGTTTTTCTTCTTTCTCTTTTGCATCATTGAGTTCTTGATTAAACATGTTATCTCCTACTTGTTTTCTTTCAGTTCTCATCACTTTGAGTGCACCTTGTTTGATATCTTTTTTCCTCATAGTTCTTTTAATCAAACTTAGATCTCTTTTATATGAAAGTTAAGAAGCGACAATTTTTCATATCTCCTTGCGTAGTTAATCAAAGAAAGCAATTTTTCATTCATTAGAAAGTTTTCTTTGGTTTATGTTTGGAAAAAGAGCTAGTTTTTCATGTGCATTTCGTTTTTCGAAAACATTTGCTTCGTAATTTGGCATCATATTGATCCCAAAAATTGAAAGTTGCATTGTTTTGAGTGTTTTCTTGTATTAATAAGAGTATAACTCTTCTCCTTCCCATACATAGAATTCATCGAAATAAAAAAATGCATATCATTCGTTTTCATTCTATTGGAGTCGAGTCTCTTACACATAATTAGTTTCATCTTCGTGAACCATTTGAGTTAAAATCCATTAAAATCAACCACAAGCTAATAAAACCAACTCGAATTTTTTTTTTTTAGCACACCAACAATAGCTTAGGATTAGGGTCTTCGGACTAGGTGAAGTGAGTAAATTGTCCAAGACTACTAAAGAGACTGTAGAACACTAAAGATCGTATAAATCCAACTTTCGTATAAGCATGGTCAGGAACCCCCTCTCATACGGGGGATAAAAACAAGGTTGTGTGCGGGAGAGAAGTGGATATTACCCCTCCAAAGCTTAACCAATCATAGCAGAAAGATTGTATATTGGGATTTGATCTTGATAAACCACTAGTTTCATTTGGTCTCGGTGCTTCATGAACTCTGAATCCATTCAGGGTCCTCTAGAGTCCTACCGGTCCACTTGTCTTCAGTTCTCTTGAAGAGCTTCAGACTTTGATATCCTTCCCATACGTTCGATCCCAACTATCGACGGTATCCCCTCGGAGGCTAAGTGTGAGTTGGTAACCTTAGTGGCCTCTCCTAGGTACCTCCAGAGGTGACTATGGGGGGATTCCCATAGTACCTAGGGAAGAAGTTGTATCACACTCTCAATACCCTTGGAGGGTGATCCCACAAAAGCAAGGGTTTCTTGCACCAAGAAGGGTTGTTATGTGGAGGTTGGGGTAACTTCTTCTCACTTCTTCATTGGTGGTTTGATATCTCGTCTTCGGAAGATCCTTAAATTTGTTGTTTCTTGGTTGATTTATTTTAGTTTTCATAAGAGTGTGTTTTTTTTTTTTCATAGTCAGACTTAGGATCAAAATTTTCACAGTATATAAGTCTTGGAACTTGATACTAAGGAACCACAACATAATATTTCTTACGAAGCAGTGATCGCATATCACACTTCTAAAACTAGGATCATCGCTCCTGGAAGTGGCCATCACGTTCAAGAATCGGTCCCAACCTTCACAGAAATCTTGGCATATTTTTGTTTACTGATCCACTTGGACAACCACTCTTTGATCCACCATCCATGAGATACAATGATTCTTATTCTTCTTATCATTTATGACCTCATTCCACCATTACATCATCTTTTGGAATGAACCCACCAATTTTTTATTTTCCTGAAGGACTTGGGAATTCATATTTTTCCAAAACTCTCGTAGTTGATATTTTCGGTGCTTATTAATTACTGAAAACATCGATAACCCAGGTGACCCTAACTCAACCACTTACGCATTCATATCCTCTTGCACATGAGTCAGGTAATATTCCTGCTTCATTTTTTCCATACATGCACATGCCAAGTGATTTACTTGGTCATCCCATAAGTCAAATGGTTGGTAGTTAAGTCATTCAAACAACCATGGTTACACAAGCTACTCAACCTCCACCTCACACATCACAAATTAATACTCCCTACATTAGAGGGCAATATTCAATGGGTGGCCAACCTTTAGCTAGGGGGAAACCTTCAGTTGCAAGGAAAAAAAAAATTGGGAGGAAACCTACATGGTTGCAACATAAACAAGCATGGGGGAAAACCACTCCTACAAGTTCTTATATCCCTACTACCAATTTTATGTATCCTGGACATCCATATGTAGGAGTTGTGAATCCGATGGGCATTCCTTTGCAAGGAACTATGCCTTATCAATCCGTAAACCCCACTATTCAAACACAACAATTCTTTCCAACTCCATACATAGGGGGACCAATAGGTCAACCGCAGTACGTAGGAGGTCCATCTTTTCAATCACAGTACATGGGTGGACAAACAAGACAACAACCTTACATAGGTGGACAATCCGGACAACCACCTTATATGGGAGGACCATCTAGTTGTGTCACCTCGCCACAACCTGGATATGGTCCTACTGATGTTCCTACGCAATATAGTTATCACCAGTATCAACAACCTAAATGACAGCTATTTTTCTTGGTTATGTTAGATCTATCAGATATTTCATGTTTAACAAAAAATCCCATCCTTCATGCCCCGTTTTCGCCCACCATCCCTGCCAAATTATTGTCCGACATTCTGAAATTTGACAGAAAACCTGGGGAGGATCCTAAAAGTCATGTTATGACTTTCCACTTATGGTTTTCTTCCAACTCTTTGATGGAAAATTCCATTCATCTTAGACTTTTTCAAAGAACACTTACGGGTGCGGCAGCAAAATGGTACATTGAATTTCCGCGTAACTTTTTTTTCAACTTTAACTTTGTTTCCATGTATTTCTTGACGCATTTTCAGTTGCCTATACGGTACAATACCAGTACAAAAATTTTGACCTCTCTCCATCAATCTTATTCCACCCACATATGTGATCATATTCATGAGTGGAGACGATGAAGACAGTTGATTAAAGCTCCAATTCTGTACAAACTCCTCACGGATTGGTTTACAAATTCACTCTTGTCTCCTATAACCCATGATGTTTCTATGGGAAACGTAGTTACTGAAAAGTAGGCTATCAGCCTTGCATAGTATTTGGACTTGGTTTACTCCTAGTCTGGAACACTTTAAGATATGATCCATAATGCTCCTTGTACACAGAATGATGCATCAAGACCTGCTCTGGAATCTAGTTTTGTTCCAAACACAAAAACTACTTCCGCTCCTACTTAAACCTCTAAGGTGAATGTGGTCCAATCCACTTCATCTCAAAAACCAGGAGGTAAGAAGAAAAATAAGGGAAAATACAAGAAATATTTTAACGAGTAGGATAAGCCTAAGTCTGTTGGTACTTAACTAACAAGGAAACCTAAAACTCCTTGAATGATTTGTGAGGAATACCACTACACGAAATACTTCCCTCATCGTGGTTTTTTTTCTAAATATATAAAGGGTGCCTCCCAACTGTTTTATCAAAAACATTTGGTTGCACAAAACCCTATCCCTTTGCAAGGAGGCGACCCGGGTCATTCCCACCATGGAGATGCTTCCACAAGCACCTCTGAGGTTTACATGTTTAAGACGGTTAATGTCACAACTCATGCAAATACTTATGACACTCCTCCAAGTGATAATACTAAAGGGAAGGTTGTCAACCAACCTTTTGTTAAGTTCCAAATACCTGAATACAAAATACTAGAATAGTACCAAATATATATGAATACAATCACCACACAAGATATATACAACAATATATAAAACCACCACTTTATTATATCAAAACCCTTGGGGTATGGAAACACCATACAATGGATCCTATTATGGAAGGGATCCTCTCATGTTCACTTTTATCTTCAAGGGGACTTCCTCCTACTAAGCTTCAGCTCCAAATATAATACTTCTCTTCACATTCCATTACATTGTTTGAACCCCTTTATATAGTTCTACCATCACCTAAGAACATTCTAGAGGAGGAATCTTCTAGAAGTAGAACCTTCTAAGATGTCCTCTTACATTTATTATATCTAACTACCATAGTGGACCTTATGTAATAATATAGTGGACCTAGTCCACCGTACATTGAATTGTCTCCACTATTATCATTATGGGCCCTATGGGCCCCCCCACTACCTCTCTAGTTACCTAACATTCCATCCCCCTTATGAAAGCATTGTCCTCAACTCTTGATGTACAACCATATACCAGGGTCCCATGGATATTTGTGGACCATAGTGCTGAACTAGACTAGAGAACTAGGGTCCCATGGATAAGTGTGGATCATAGTGCTGAAGTAGACTAGAGAACCAGGGTCTCATTGAGAAATGGAAGCCACCATGTTGAAGTAGTCCAACCGCCATTGTAAACCAGGGTCCCATGTCCAATTGCTCATGTGAAATCCACATGGAAGATATTGGCACCCAATAACCAACTGAAAATGATGCTCTCAATACTGACACCTATCATGTGGATCCAAATAAGAATATCCATCCACACAGTGGGAAAGGGTCAAAGTTGAATATGGAAGGAACCATACCATTGTAGAATATGGAGGTTGGAAACTGGTAATAATAAATAGCTCATGATGTTTCACATTGATGTGCTCTACAGAAGGTGGAGTAGAGTCATCAAATAAAATATGGAAGTGGTTGTCATCCCAGAAATGACAACTATCCATATACTAATCATCACAATCGGCCTCAAAATCATACCAAGTGTATATTTTTTTATTATATTCATCCCTGATGTCTGCCATAAGAAATAAATATTGTATTTTATCCAATGAATCTTGAATATTATGAAAACTATCCTTGAGGTTGTTTTTTATGCCATCTACAAGGTCATGCAATGTGTCATTCCATTGGGATTTGAATGCTTCAGTTATCTATAAAATTTCTTTGAGGGTTTGAGAGGAAATAGCCATCGGAAACACCACATAAAATATACCAAAACAAATGTCTTAAAATAATTTATCCAATGGTATTGATCTGGTAGCAATCTAAGCACCCTTTGAAAAGTTATGAACTTTGCAGTCTCGTCGTCGTCACAAAAAAAACCAAAAAATAGTTGATTTTAAATCAGCCCTATCTTCACTTCTAGAGATCTGATTTGGATGATTTTTTTTTTTAAATTGGGTGAAATTATGAGAGGAAATCATATATGAATTTTTTCTTAAAACAATTCATCCCCGGATGCTACAGAAATCCAAAAAGTCACGCGGTCGTCCACAAAACAAAACCCTAAAAAATGTAGATTTTAAAATGCAAATAACTTGACTTCCCAGACTCCGTTTCAGACGATTTTTTTTTAACTTGGGTGTTTTTCTGAGAGAAACTCATATATACAAAGATTTTTTTTTAATTTTTTACCAAAACATATAGAAATTGTTCGTAATGTTGCAACCCTCTTTGTTTCCAAAAAAATAAATCTGCAAAAAATAAAAATAAAAAATCCCCACACTTCCTGCCAAGGAAAGTGCTCTGATACAAATTGTTAAGTTCCAAAAACCTAAATACAAAATATTACAATAGTACCAAATATATTTGAATACAATCACCACATAAGATATAAGGAACAATATAGAAAACCACCACTTTATTAGATCAAAACCCTTGGGGTAGGGAAACACCATACAATGGATCCGATTATGGAAGGGATCCTCTCTTGTTCATTTGCTTCTTCAAGAGGGATTCCTCCTATTGAACTTCAGCTCCAAATACAATACTTCTCTACATATCTCATTGCATTGCTTGAACCTATTTATATAGTTCTACCATCACCTAAGAACATTCTAGAGGAGGAATCTTCTACAAGTAGAACCTTCTAAGAAGTCCTCTTACATTTATTATATCTAACTACCATAGTGGGCCTAGTCCACATTACATTGAATGGCCTCCACTATTATCATTATGGGCCCTCTGCACCCCCAACTACTTCTCCTCCATCTTCCAATCCTCTTCAAATTGAGAAGTTGATTTTTGACGCGGCATTGTGCCCACCCAAGAGCGTAATTCGAAAAATGACATTTAATCAAAATTCTCACGTTGCCCAAAACTGCAACATAGTTGAATATTTGGCACAAGCAACTTGTGCTATGTCAACCCTAGAAGTTCTACAACATTTTCCAATTCAACGTAGAACTATGTTGTCAACCATTGGAGCCATGGATCTTGAGGAATCGAACTTGATTACATTTAATCTAGATTATTTTAAGGAGAAATTCTCCCACCACTTAGCATTCCAAATTCAAGTTTTGGTTGGTGGAAATAACATCCATCGTGTTATTTTGGATGAGGGAGCCTCGACTTGTGTCATGTCTTTTCCTTGTTGGAGATCCCTTGGTTCTCCTACACTTACCCTGTCCCCTACCACATTGAAAGTGTTTAATGGACATGGTTTCCAACCCCACGGACTCTTGCAATATTTTGTTGTAAATTTTAAGGGTAAGATTGTTTCGGTTGATATCGAAGTAGTCGACGTGCCCCTGGATTATAATTTTTTACTTGGTCATAGTTGGTTCTATGCAATCACTTCCACCGCATCTTCGGTGTTTCGTATCTTATCATTTTCCCATCAAGGAAAGATTATCATTGTTGACCAACTTGAGTATATGACTTCAGATCTCAACAAAGTCGCAACAAATAATGTCCCTTTTCTAGGACAACATAATTTTGAGAGTGTAGGTGTAGTTCTTCTCAAGGATTCCTCATTCATGGGGTTTTTCCCTCTGCCTACTCCTCTCATCACATAAGTTTCTACCTTAAACATGATTTCAACTCAGGTACGAAAATCCTTTGATTCATCTCATCCTTTGGTAGTACATGATTTTGATGAGCATCATTCATTGTCTTTGTCAAGCTTGTTAAAAAATGAAACAAACCCCCCTCCATTACAATCAATTCTCACTCTTGATCGAGTACTTGAACCTTCTTTTCCTCCACCTAGTTAAATGTTTCCATTAGTAACCAGAAACCTAAATGAGGAAATAAGAAGAGTCATCAAAGGAAACAACGCTTGGGGAGTAGGTCTCCAGCCTCTGAACATCATGTTGGAGAAAAACCACCAACTTCTTCCAAAGAAGTTGGGGAAAAACTACCTCTAGAGAGACACATTGCTAGGAGTGATCCTCGCTCGAAGGTCATTCCCATTGTAACGTAGTAGTCTTTTTCTAGAATAGATTAGTCTTTGTTCTTTATCGTACTCATAAATACATGAGAATAAGTTATCGATATTAGTATTTGTTCTTTCTCGTGCTCATAAATACATGAGAATGTGACCGAGTATACTTTTATCACTTTTTTGGAATCATAACGGTTATACGAAAAAGGAACTCTTTGGAGTCTCCTTTAATCTCTTTTCAAACTCTCTAAACATGAAAATATTGTCAAGTGATATTTCTTCCTTTCACACTCATTAAAAGGTTTGAAAGGGTGTCTTTCAAGTGATAGTTTATCTCTTTTTCAGCCTCGTGAAACTAATTGCGAAAAAGGAACACTTTAATCAAGCATGATTAGAAGAATTCTCCCATGTATTGTTTTACAATTTTTTCAGGCTTGGGAGACTAAATTTACAAAAAAATCATCCATTGAGTCTCCTTTAAGTTCTTTTTAGACTCTCTAAACATGAAAAACCATCGAGTTTTCCTTCTATGGACTCGCTAAACTCAACATTGAAGGACTCATATAGGAAATAACCCTTACTTCTTCCAATTCGTTAAATAAGGAAAGAGGAATTCACCGAAGGTAAGTTATATCAAGCATGTGTTACCCTCCTAGAGCTCGTTAAAATGAAAAAAGATGTACTCATCTATCTAGGTGGGGGAAAAATTGAAGGAAGTGGGTCAAGTTTTTTGGGAATCCTTTATTACAGCTATCATCTCCCTTGAACATGGCACCTATTTGTGTCTCATCTTACAGTTGGGTAAAACAACTTGTCTCTGAGTCATACCAATTCCATGTGATGACATACTTTTTCATCCAATCTGTTATCACAAACATCTACAATGACAAAAGTAGCTCACAGGTGCTATGAACTCTAGATATAGAAAGTGGCGCTAGAGAAATTGAGCTCACAGCAGGTCAGCCAATTCTTTTTCTTGCACGGGAAACAACCACGAGCACAACGCACAGAATTCAGAGCACTCTATGTTGGGTTGAAATACTAGCAACGGTCAGGATCATTTTTCAATGGTGGATATCCAATAGGCCACTCAGATCGACAGTGTTTGTGCATTTAAAGTGTCAGAACCGCGCGAGGTTTAACATCAAGAGAGAACCCACAAAGTATGGGATCCCTAAAGTGTCAAATCTTTGAAATCCCAAAGAGACACATCACTTCAAGCCCATACTACTTTGGGAGATTTACATGCTTTACATCTAGAAACTCTCGAAGTTCTAAGTGTCGGAGAAACATGGAACTCAGACGTTGAAGACACATGGCACTCATTTCAGGCCAACACAACACTCTGGCAGAGTGTCATTACAGGAGTTTTCAATCAAGAGCAAGCACAATTCCCAGAAGCCCAAAGCCCCAAAGTACCAAAATATTTAAATGATAAAATCAGCATAATCCAGGTTTAATTAGTTATCATCACACACTAATCACTTCACAAGTTTGGCACTCCGGGAGTTATATACACTTTTCATTAAAAATCTCCCGAACTCCAAAGTACCGGAGGCACTTGGCACCCATTAGTTCCAATGTGTGGCTCTCATCTGTTAGAGACACATGGAATCCATCTAGCGCTAACACATGGCACTCATTTCAAGAATCTTTGGACATGACTTTAGCCTATTTTTGAGTGACACATGTCACCCCTCCATCCATGACACATCATCATAGTGACGTCAGGTCACCAAGTCATCTTCGGAAAATCATTCTCTGTGAAATATTCTTGTTCAAAATCAAAACTCCCTAGCACTAATATTGGCACCTCCCCTGAGAATAATTAAAGTGGTGTGGGCCTAAACCTCTTCCCACAGCCCTGAAATCACATGCGCATATAATATCGTATCCAGCAGCGACATGTGGTTTCCCGCTAGTTGTCTAGCCACGCTCCAATCCTGAGGAGGATTCGGTTAATGAGTAGGGACTGGTAGCTAAAACCTCAGCTCAGTCCATAAATGGAAAGCATAGAATTATGGTTGAGGAGACAGAGTTGTCAGCCCAAGGTTCTGCGATGGACAGTTTTTTCTGCAGGCCCATGTTGATCTGAGCTTGCGTCTGACAGAAGAATACACACACAGTCTGAAAGAAGGCTTCACAGACATAAAGCTTTGAATGGGATGACCAGATCACACTCCTAGCAGTTTTGGACTGATCTAAGTATAAGTAGATCTATTCAATATTTTGTTAAGGTCATCAATTGGTTGAGTAGAGCTCCCTATTTTGTAATATTTTGATAACAGAGTTGTTCTCTAGTTTTGTATGAGATCTGAGACTTTTGCATTAACAGAAGTGAGTTTCTTTCATCATATTGTTTAATCTGTGTTGAAACACTTGTGCATGGAGGATCCAGATGAGGGTTGTAGTTGTATTATAATGTAGGTTTGATTACAGTACTGTTGTGACTAGTTTTAGTCAGTTTCTTTTTTATTTTGTTTCTTCTTATACTAAAATGCTCGTGCATGGAGGATCTTCATGAGTTTTTGTAGTTGCATGGTAATGGAGGTTTGATTATTGTGTAGCTATGATATATTTAAGTGTCTGAAACTTAAGTTCAAGAGTGCTCTTGTGCCTGAGTTTTTCTTCACCAAGCTGCTTGAAAGTTGGATGCCCATGGCAGAATTGTCCACCTTTCTCATTAAGTCTTCCCTTTGCTCATATTTAACCTTAAACCACTGACTGGAGTTAATGAGGACCTCATCTCCCTATGAATTACTTGTCGAGTTTCTGTGTTAAAACATTCTTGTACTGAGTTTTGTCCATTTAACTTCCACTCATAAACCTACCTCCAAAAAACATTTGATGGGTACTGGGATTATCCTCTCATAGTCTGAGGGTGACTCTCAGTGATAACATTAATGGTGTGGGCCTAAACCGCTTCTTGTGGCCCCAAAATCACATGCGAATATAATATTGTATCTGACAACGAAAGGTGGTCACCCACTAGTCATCCAACCATGCTCCAATCCCGAGGAGGATTCAGTTAATGAGCAGGGACTGGTAGTTGAAACCTCAACTTAGTCCATAAATGGAAAGCATAGAATTATGGCTGAGGAGATAGAGTTGTCATCCCAAGGTTCTACAATGGACGGTTTTTTCTGCAGGCCCATGTTGATCTAAGCTTGTGTCTGACAAAAGAATACATACACAATCTGAAAGAAGGTTGCACAGACGTAAGTATTTGAATGGGATGACCATATCACACTCTTAGATGTTGTGGATTGATCTAAGTATAATTATATCTATTCAATATTTTGTTAAGGTCATCAATTGGTTGAGCAAAGCTCCCTATTTTGTAATATTATGATAACAGTGTTGTTCTCTGGTTTTGTATGAGATCTGAGAATTTCGCATTAATAGAAGTCAGTTTTTTTCATCATCTTGATTAATCTGCGTTGAAACACTCATGCCTGGAGGATTGAGATGAGGCTTGTAGTTGTATTGTAATGTATTGTACTGTTGTGACTAGTTTTAGTCAGTTTCTCTATTATTTTGTTTCTTCTTATACTGAAATGATCGTGTATGGAGGATCCAGACGAGTTTTTTTAGTTTCATGGTAATGGAGATTTTATTATTGTGTAGCTGTGATATATTTTAGTGTCTGAAACTTAAGTTTAAGAGTGATCTTGTGCCTGGTTTTTTCTTCACCAAGTTTCTTGAAAGTCGGATGCCCATGGCAGACTTGTCCACCTTTCTCACTAAGTCTTCCCTATGCTCACCTTTAACCTTAAACCACTGACTCAAGTTAATGAGGACCTCATTTCCCTATGCATTGCTTGTCCATTTTCTGTGTTAAAACATTCTTGTACTAAGTTTTGTCCATTTGACCTCCACTCATAAACCTACCTCCACAAACATTTTGATGGGTATTGGGCTTATCCTCTCACAATATGAGGGTGACTCTCATTGCTAACATTAATGGCGTCATTTTTGGGGATGGAAGTGAATATATCTTCCCTAGGAGAATGACATAGATCCAAGTATTGATGGTAGACAAGAGAGGGACATAGAAATTGGTTGTAATCATCTACCTGGCAACTCCACAATCAAAGACTCCACTGGGGAGGATCCTGGTGACAAAATGATGACCATACAAAAGGGGATGACCAGATATCAGCTTATGATCTTTCTCCATGAACTCTTGTTTTTATTTATCAACTCATTTCTCTCTTTACCTTTACATATCAAGAGGATTATCCTCTGCTTTGGTTATTCATATGATCATCAACCTTCCTTTATATATCCATCCTTGGAAGAAGAAGACCTACCTTATGCATGTGTTGTATATGTTGATCTTGTATCTTCACCTCAACCTATTCATAAGGATGAGCTTTGTATTGAAATACCTCTTGAATTTGATCACCCTTGTAACCTTGAGGAGGTTGAAATTGATTCAAGCCTTCTCTTATATCATAACCTTCTGTTGGTAATGTTGAACCTTGCCATCATCTTGTTAAACCTCATATCCAACCCATTAGTTTTCAAACTAGAATCAAAGACAAAATGTTTAAACCTTTAAGGCTTCCATCTCACCTTATCCTTATCCTCTTGATTTCCTTGAGCATATTCCTCGATTCTCTAGAGAAGATCGTGTTACAACTAAGAGGCATTTGGAAGCCTTCAAGAACTTTCTTGATCAGTTTGAGATAGTTCATGATGATGTTATTATGAGGTTGTTCTCAAAATCTTTGTTCAGAGATGTTTTTGTGTGGTTTAAGTGTTTGAGAGCCGATTACATTGGTTCTTGGAGCAAGCTACACAATGAATTTTTAAAGTGTTGGGGTGAGAACAAGTCTCTTGATTAGTAATTGGATGATTTTTATGCTTTGAGGAGAGGGGAAGAGGAAGCATGTTAGAATATGATGGATGTGCTCATTTTACCATAGACAATATCACTATTTCCACCCAACCGTAGGTCGAAGCCACCCTGCAAGCACCTTAACCTTGACAGAGAATCACTCTGGAAGCAAACCCTAGGTTAGATAGCCAAACAAAGGGTGGTGGACCTTTCTCCAAGGATCGCACACCAAACAAGAGTTGATCAGATAGTCCAAACCATAACCAAGAGATATTCCAAGCCAAAACGTAATCTACTAGCTGCAATGGCAGCTCTCCTCCAAACTTGCACACAAATTGGCTGACATCAGTACACACAAGTGAGCTCTGCAGTTCTGAGAATGCCTTCCAGAATGAAGACTGGCCTCCTGTATTTATACTATTTATGGCTAACTGCCTGGGTTGAATTCTCATTCTGGGTCCCTATTTACTTAGTATATAATATTTCCTTTAGACGACTTCTTATCTTGGAGGCTAATAACCTAATACAAGTTATCCTCTTGAGATAACTTGTCTTCTAGGGTTATTAGTCAACTAATTAGGGTTTCTTCTTGCTTCCTGGAATATTCTATTCTCGTCAGGTTTACATAGGGAGGTAAATACCTCCCATAGCTACCATAATATCAACACTCCCTCCTAGATAGGGAGGTATTTCAGATAATGGTCTTGAGCACAAATATACCATTCACCTGGTAGCATAAACATAGTTGTATATACTATCTCGTGACTAGATCATGAGAACCATCATCACCATCAGTATCATCGACTGCATCATCTCTCGAAACTATACTCCATCTAAGTAATCAGACATGATGTTGGATAAGTCACTCACTCCATAGAGTGACACAACAACCATTCTTATAATTCGAACATATGTCCTAGAAGAATAAATGTCCTGGACCATTTTCCATCTGGTAAATCTCTGTCCATTTATCATCCATCTAGTTGATAATCATTTCCAACATTGTTGATAGTATTCAAGGCAATCGGAACAATATCATTCAATAGAACACAATTGTTTCTATCCATAGTAGTACATAACTACAATCCAGTGGTACACTACCACACCAAGTAGCACACAGGTACTTGTTTAGTGACGTATAGTCACAAACAATGGAACACATCCACCACAGTAGTATACATCTACTATCTAGAGACATACAGTATCCATAACAATCATCTGATATCAACCTACACAGAAAACATTGTTATGATATAAACTGAATCATCTGGGCCATTCTTCCACTCACATCTATGAGATCTAGAAGAGCATCTACCCTCAGAAGGTCAAACATCAATGATGAGCTATCTAGACTATTCTTCTCAAGAGAGGAAGAATAATTGTCCTGATTTCTGATCTTGGACCATTCGCTATCCTGGGCCATTCCTCCAGCACTAAACAAAGTGAAACCTGGAGAGAATGAGTCTGGCCTAGCGAATGCCTACCCCTGATTGTTGAACCTAGACCATTCACCTATATGGGTCATTCCTCCAGCACTAAACAAAGTGAAACCTGGAGAGAATGAATCTTCCCTAGGGAATGACTATTCAGACCATTTCCAAATGAAATGATTGTTCTGCACCAACCTCCAAAATGGACCATTCTTCGAAATTTCTCACAACAGTGAGCTTCAAAAGAATGATTGTCTAGCGAGGCAGACCCGTCTTCTTGACCACTACTGAGAGTGATCGTCAAGAAGAGAGATTGTCCTAGACCATTCCCCATGTTAACCATAATGGGAAATCGCTTTCTATGGTACATCAACAATCCATCGAACCATTTTCATTAAGAAAATGACTATTCTATCTGGACCATTTTCCGAACTGGAAAATGTATGTCCATCAGAAATCTCAACCCACTTTCCGAACTGGAAAAGAACTGCTCATCCTAGACCATTTTTCGAACTGAAAAATGACTGTCCACAAATCAATAACACATCAGTGCTCCCTCCAACCTGAGAGTCATATATTCCTTTTTCAATAAGGAAGTTGTCTCCATGAGCTCCAGCTTGAGTACGCAAACTCTTTCATCTTGGACAGAGGCTTTACCAAAATATCTACTTATCTGCTCATCTGTGGAGATATATATTGGAGAACCACTTCTCTTTTATGGACTTCATCACGGGGAATGTAATTCTTGATATCAATGTACTTCGGTCTTTATGTAAAACTGGTTTTCTCTAAAGGCTTCATATAACTTTGATCATTACAGTATATCATAGTTGAATTCAGCGCTTTTGTTTCCTACTAGCTCATAACACCGTGGAAAGGCTCAAACTGGAACATATCCATGTGGAACTTCTTCTGTCATCATGAGATCTTTGTGATGGATTGGAAATCCATCATCCTGATCTTCTGAGTAATCATTCTGATACAATATCTTTGTTATAGAAAGTCTTCACCACGCTTTTGTTGTGCATTGGAGGTTCTCCACCAAGTTGTCTTCTTCCATCTGCATACAAGAGTCTTTTTATGGTATACCTCAAATCATTGAGGTTGCTATACATACGCTATTTGTTCAATTATTCTGGAGAATAGTATTTGCATTCATCTGATGTCAATTCCAACCTATGGATATTGTTGAAGATATAATGGCTCCTGTAGAAATATATCTGGTTTACTTGAATAAGTAATCATCATAGTCTTCTCCCTCCATATGGGAGAACCTCTAGTTCTGGATCTCATAATGCTTACATTCATAAGTCTTTCATACACTGTTCTTCATCACAACTTTCAGTACCTCTGCTTGATTGCTTTTAGTGAGTTCATATCAAGCTGGTAATCTCGTGATTCTCGATACAATGACTAGTTTTTCTGGCTTCTCTTTGTTTCTTGGAATATTTATGCTCTTCCTCATGTTTCTCTTTAGATCTTGGTTCCATGGGGTTTTCTATAGATTCCATGCTCTGAATATTCTAGCTTCTTCCTTTCATCATAGGACCAGGGATACTTTAAGGCTTCTTTTCGAAGAAGACTTCTTTTAAATTCAAATTCAACATGTACTGCTTTTCATGGCTAGTACCATGGATATATACTTTATCATCTTCAATGGATCATAGGATTAGCTCCCTCCTAATCCTTTCTTCATGTATGAATGCATGCTCTTCTTTTGGTAATATATAATCAGCTCCCTCCATCTAGGAGAGTCCACACTTTCGTCTACATCCTTATTTCCTTCTGCAAAGTGTTACAAATCTTTTTCCAATTTCCTCTTGATTGTTGACTTCTTTCTGTCTTTACTTCTTCTAGGTTTCTTTCTGATTTTGGCTTATCTTGTAGCTTATCTTATAGTCATAGTAATACTTTTCCTTATGTTTTTGTTCTTCCATAAGTATAGTTTCTCTTTGAACATATTATCTTCTAAGAAATAGATATGCAAGATATGTACCAAAAACATGGTATGTACAAGAACTATGAAGAGTATTGTTACCTTGTCTTAGAAGAAGAAGTATGTTTTGTCCTGCTTGGATTTCTTTGAGGTTTCCCTTTCTTCGGCAACTAATGCTTCATGTGTTTCCTTCCTTTTCTTTAACTTGGGACAATGATTATTGTAGTGACCATACTTTTGAAAATTGAAGCATTGTATCCTTGACATATCTTTCTCTTGATTTGTTTTCTTCCTGGAGCCAAAATTCTTTTTGTTCCTGAAATCCTTGAACCTTGCTTTGAAGGCTTGATCATCGTACTTCTTTTGGGGTTTCTCTTTTCCACTAATCCCTGATTGTTCTTGAGCACGGCAAGTCCAAATTTCTTCAAATGTAGGATACTCCTTCCTTGTGTTCATGCTTGCGGCAAAAGCATCCCACGTATTGGGAAGACCATTGAGTACTATATTTACCAATTCCTTCTTTGTAATGATCTCATCAATAGCTTGTAGTTGATATCTTAACTAAGAGATTCTCACAAACTATGATGTTATGTTGTCATCATCATTCATCTTCATGTCACAGATCCCATTCTTCAGACTCATTACTTGTCCAATGTTTCTGATTGAGAAGAGGTTTGTTAGGGCATCGTACATCTTCTTCGACGAGTCAATATGGGAGATATAGGGTATCAAGTGGTATTTTATAGAGTCCACTATGATACTCATGGAATTGATGTCACGTCTTTGAACTTCTCCATAAAAACAACATTTTGTAGTTCCTTCTCTTTTCATTCTCCAAACTCTGGTTCCACTATCTTTCCTTTCACGATATCCAGTACTTTATTCTTGGCAAGGATGAGGCCAATCCTTGTCTTCCACACGCTGAAGTTAGAAGCTCCATCTAACTTGTTTTCTGACTTCATAGAGTAATTCATGGCTAGTTTGACTTGGTCAACCCTATATTTGACCAAAAAATCAAACTTGGCGTCTTAGCTTGCTGAGAGTACCAAGAGATGCACTAGGATAGGGTGCACTAGTCTATCCAGAAATTAGGTTAATCCCTTCACTTAAGGTGCCTCAATGAGAAGGTTAGGGTTTTTGCAACTGCACCTGCTAGTAACCTTAGCTACAGTGATTTGTTGACTTCTCCTGCTAGAAACCCTAGCGACAGTTCTTTCAACGAGCTTAGTATCCTTATGGATATGTTCCCTTCTAGTGGTTAGACTGAATGAAGGAGGTGGTGGGCCCATAACCTGTTAGAATATGGTGGATGTGATCATTTTACCATAGACAATATCACTATTGTCACCCAACCATAAGTCGAAGCCACCCTCCGAGCACCTTAACCTTGACAGAGAATCACTCTGGAAGAAAACCCTAGGCTAGATAGACAAACAAAGGGTGGCGCACCTTTCTCCAAGGATAGCACACCAAACAAGAGCTGATCAGATTGTCCAAACCATAACCAAGAGATAGTCCAAGCCAAAATGTAATCTGCTAGCTGTAGCAGCTGCAACGAAATCTCTCCTCCAAACTTGTGCACAAACTAGCTGACTACAATGCATACAAGTGAGCTCTATAGTTTTGAAAATGCCTACCAGAATGAAGACTGACCTCCTATATTTATACTAATTCTGGCTAACTGCCTGGGCCGAATTCTCATTATGGGTGTCTATTTACTTAGTATATAATATTTCCTTTAGCCAACTTATTCTCTTGGAGTACAATAACCTAATACAAGTTATCCTCTTGAGTCGACTTGTCTTCTAGGGTTATTAGCCAACTAATTAGGGTTTCTTCTTGCTTCCTGAAATATTCTATTCTCGTCAGGTTTACATGTGGAGGTAAATACCTCCCGCATCTACCATAATATCAACAAAGCCTTGGTTGTCTTCAACAGGAGGTTTTATAGTGGTTATCATAGCATGTGAGTGGAAATCCGACCTTCGGAGACTGCTGACATGGTGTACTATGTAATGGCTCATCATTCAAATCTTGTTCTTCTCTTGAGAGAAAGGAAATATTCATCCTTAAAATGATTATTTGAAGATGATGAAGAGGCTGAGGAGAACATTTGTGCTAGCAAGAATATTCGAGATCAAGTATATTTTGAAAATATGCATGCACAAGATGAGAAGCAAGAGGACTGTCAGTATATTCTAGATGAATGGAAAAAAGACAGTGAGTATGAATCAGATCTAGAGCAGCAGCAAGGTTGTATGTATTTTTTACATTTGGAACTAGATTCTTCATTATGCTCAGATTTTCCTATAGACATGGATGCATGTCATGTTTATGATCGGTTTCCAAAATATTTTGAGAATGAAGTAACATATGATTGCATAGATAATCATATGTTCCTAGTTGAGCATTATCCGTATAATTTAAATTATGTTGTGCAATTATCTCGTGATCATTTTGTTAAATAAGAAGTTGTCTCTCTCGAGGACCAAGATCTTCTTATAAAAGAGAAAGAAGGTTATCAATTTTCAAGAAAAGAGGAATTAATGGAGGAGCAGTTTTTTCCTGAGGATCAACAAGTTTTTTATCTTGGTTTCAAAGATTCATTTGTAGACTTGTTAGAGTCAAGTTTTTTAGATTTTCTGAAAGTTTCAGATTTCATTCAACCAGCATTCACGGGTGAGTATGGTTTTTTGAAGGATTATCTATCATTCTTAGTATATTTCCATTTTTATCTATTAAGTAATGATAGAGACAAGATCATCTCAGTCTTGAATTTATTTGAATGGCTACTGTGGAAATCTACTTTTACTTGACCAAATTGCATACTTGGTTAGAGGTAGAGTAGTGTAGGAAATAAGCTCGCTTCCCACGCATTTGCTTGCCTTCAAGTTTGCAATAGGTAATAATCTCACGTATCAATCCTTTCTTTCCTTAGTTTATAGAGGGTCTTTCATTTTTCTTGAATAAGTAGCAATTGTTAGCATTGTTTGGAGGTTGGTTACAGAGATGACTCCATATCCCAATAGATAAGGCAACTGGAACTGATAAGGTTCTTGGAAGCCTCACAGGGAGGCCCCCATCCAAGTTGGAGCCCGATGTTAGCACAAACATCTGCAATGAAAAAAGTAGCTCAAAGGCATTGTGAACTCTAGATCTGGAAAGTGGCACTAGAGAAATTGAGCTCACAGCAGGTCGGCCAAGTATTTTTCTTACACAGGAAACAACCATGAGCACAAAGTGCAGCATTTAAAGTATTTTATTTTGGGTTGAAGTACTAGAATCAATCGGGTTCATTTTTCAATGGTGGATATCCAACAGGCCACTCAGATCGATGGTGTTTGTGCATTCGGAGTGTCGAAATCATGTGGGGTTTAACATCTAGAGGGAACCCACGAAGTACCAGAACCCTAAAGTGTCGTAGCATCGAAGTCTCGAAGAGACACGTCACTTCAAGCCCGTACTACTTCGGGAGATTTCCATGCTTTACATATAGAAACTCTCGAAGTTCGAAGTGCCGGAGACACATGGCACTCATTCGTCGGAGACACGTGGCACTCATTTCAGGCCAACACATCACTCTAGGAGAGTGTCACTCTGGGATTTTTCCATCCAGAGAAACCACAGTTCTCCGAAGCCCAGAGCCCTGAAGTCCCAAAATATTTAAATGATAAAAGCGGCCTAATCCTGGTTTAATTATTGATAATAATATGTTAATCACTTCGCAAGTTTGTCACTCTGGGATTTATATACACTTTTCATTCAAAATCTCTCGAAATCTAAAGTGTCAGAGGCACCTAGCACCCATCAATTCTGACTCGTGGTGCTCATCTATTAGAGACACATGGCATCCATCTAGCACTGACATATGGCATGCATTTCAAGCATTTTTGGATATTTCTTCAGCCTATTTTTTAGTGACACATGTCACCCCTCCATCAACGACACATTAGCATAGTGACGTCAAGTCACCACGTCAACTTTGGGAAGTCGTTCTCCGTGAAATATTCTTGTTCAACATCAAAACTCCCTAGCACCAAGATTGGTGCCTCCCCCAAGCATAATTAAAGAGTTTCTAAGGTTGGCGGATAGGTAAATATTTAGCAGTAGTGCTAAAATAGCGGGACTTCCTAGACCTTAGGGTGCGATCAGATCAATCATCATCAATCATTTTGGCACCATAAGTTGCGCGGATGTTAAAATCCAAAGGCATGTTGAAATCCTAACCATGGTTTTGTTGGGAGGCTACATGGAAGAAGAGGGTGCATTTTGGGCCCGAGAGCGGTGTGGGTCTAAACTGCTTCCCACGACCCCAAAATCATGTGTGCATATAATATCGTATCCAGCAGCGACAGGTGGTCGCCCGCTAGTCATTCAACCGCACTCCAATCCCAAGGATGATGCAGTTAATGAGAAGGGACTGGTAGTTGAAACCTCAGCTCAGTCCATAAATGGAAAGCATAGAATTATGGTCGATGAGACAGAGTTGTCATCCTAAGGTTCTGCGATGGAAGGTTTTTTCTACATGCCCATGTTAATCTGAGCTTGTGTCTTATAGAAAAATACATACACAGTCTAATAGAAGGTTGCACACATGTAAATATTTGAATGGGATGACCAGATCACACTCATAGCGGTTGTGGACTGATCTGAGTATAAGTAGATCAGTTCAATATTTTGTTAAGGTCGTCAATTGGTTGAGAAGAGCTCCCTATTTTGTAATATTGTGATAACAGAGTTGTTCTCTAGTTTTGTATGAGATCTGAGACTTTCACATTAATAGAAGTCAGTTTTCTTCATTATCTTGTTTAATATATGTTGAAACACTTGTGCATGGAGGATCCAGATGAGGGTTGTAGTTGTATTGTAATGTAGGTTTGATTAAAGTATTGTTGTGACTAGTTTTAGTCAGTTTCTCTGTTATTTTATTGTAGTTGCATGGTAATGGAGGTTTGATTATTTTGTAGCTATGATATATTTCTGTGTCTGAAACTTAGTTTCAAGAGTTCTATTG
This sequence comes from Picea engelmannii, assembly GCA_009831015.1. Classification (NCBI taxonomy): domain Eukaryota; kingdom Viridiplantae; phylum Streptophyta; class Pinopsida; order Pinales; family Pinaceae; genus Picea; species Picea engelmannii. The sequence continues at coordinate 26,167 of ML851011.1, forward strand.
TGCCTAAGTTTTTCTTCACCAAGTTGCTTGAAAGTCAGATTCCCATGGCAGACTTTTCCACCTTTCTCACTAAGTCTTCCCTCTGCTCACCTTTAACCTTAAACCATTGATTGAAGTTAATGAGGACCTCATTTCCTTATGCATTGCTTGTCCAGTTTCTATGTTAAATCATTCTTGTACTGATTTTTGTCCATTTGACCTCCACTCATAAACCTACCTCCACAAACATTTTTATGGGTATTGGGCTTATCCTCTCGCAGTCTGAGGGTGACTCTTAGTGATAAAAAAATTGAATAGTTCTCTTATTGTCATCAAATTACATTATTGGTAATCGTCAAGTCAATGTTTCCAAGTTAGTTGTCGTGCCTCATCATGTTCAAGGGAAGTTTCACTTCGAACCATCCATCTGCAGTATTTCCAATTTCCATTTCTGGTCTCAGTCCATACTCATTCGATTCACCATCTTACATCAATTTCCTGTGTCAGTTTCATGTCGATGATGGTGGATACATCAATTACCTCCTTCAACGAGTATTTTCCTATCGACTTCAACACATCATCTGGGAATTAGAATTAGAAACCAATTAGTACCTTGGGACCTACATGCCTCAATGGAAGGCCTCCTTGCTTTCGACAGTAGGTTTATATTATAGACCTCTAATCAGATGATTCCATGAAGGTTCTAACTCAACTCATTTATTCACATTCATTGGAATGTACTAGGGTACCCTGTGTTGGATGTGGAGCTTGATTATCTTCTTGATTCAGAGGTATTTGTTTTCAGTCATGTTTATACCCCATGAATACTTTACACCCCAGAAGAATGTACACTCCTCCTTGTAAATGTATGTTGTAATTTCATTGTAAATTTGGACCATTCATTATAAGGTCGCAGATCTAATGGTAGAAGTTATGTTAGGGTGTTTTTCCATAGAAGGAAACCCTATTTTATGAGGGAAATGTATTGTGTCTATGTATAATTGTGAATATTGTATTCTGAGAGAGGATACTATGAGAGAAAAAAGAGGAAGTTACAGTAGGTGCATTGTAGGTTGTATCCCTTCATTTGTTGGATAATAATAAAGGAAGGATATGGAAATTTCTCTGGTGGACGTATCCCACACTGGGTGAACCACATATATCTTTGTCTCTATTGTATTGCGTATCTTATGTGTTTTGTTTCCACATTTGTTTTATTTTATTTCTCTGCGATCCTATTTTTCTAACACCTTGGAATTCATTAACATCATTAGTTATTTCCCTCGCACTTTCTAATGGTTTATTTCAATGATCAGTAATCAAGTGGTTTCTACCATGTTAGACATCAAATAATATATTCACATGGCTAGATTTGTACCACATCGGGATTGGGACGAATACCTTGGGTTGAGCGTTCACTCTATTATCTTCTTTGCCCAGGCTGTGAAGGATATCATTTGAGCATGTTGATATATATACAATCACATAGATCCACATTGTATTGTTTTGTGGCTATGTTTTATCGTCTCGTATATCCACTATGTATTTGTCGTGGCTACGATCAATTCACATCATGGAGGTATGGATCCACATTGTATCTCTGGTGGCCATATCCTTAGTCAGTATTTTTCATGGATCTGTAGTGTATTGGTCAACGACCATGCTTTGAGTCATATTGTATTCCAAGCATAGGTATGCCTACCTCAGAAATGGAACATATATTAATAATGGTTTATGGTTGTTTGCAACTTCTTCCAGGTTATCCAACTCCACACCCTTGCATTGATGAATTTTTAAAGTGTTTCGACCATCAATTTATATTTTGAACTCACACTTTAGGGGTCATTATGTTACACATCAAATTTCCACACTAAGTACCTCACCCTAAGTGTTGCAAGTGTCATAAAAGTGTCACATAGACTAACAACATGAAATAACATATGTCACAATCCCTGATCAATGTGGAGGAGAAACATATTATATCAAGGTCAAAATATTATGTGCACATGAATTATTTATTAATATTCATAAAAAGGAAATTAATTTAGTGTGAGAATCCACCTCACATTTATTTTCTTAATCTCAAGGAGAGGTTGAGAATCTCATGGATGGTTGAGATATTTTCTCAAACCAAAATCCAAATTTGGTGGATCTTGAGAGATAGTTCCTCCTTAAAATCCTTGAGAGATATTTTCTCCCTAAAATCCTTGAAGAGATAGTTTCTCCCTAAAAATGTTGGAGATACCATTTTGGTGGATCTAATGAGTGATCTTCTCCATGGTTGTTAAGCCTCCAAGTCCTATATAATGAGGGATTTCCATGGAGAAGAGAGGAAGATTTTATATATCAAACTTATGATCTTGGTAGCATCGTGTAAGGGTTGGACGAGGGGAGCTTTGAGGAATGCTACATTATCATCCATGTTTGAAAGTATTTTCTTTGGGTTCTCATTTTAATATACTTGTCATGTTTCCTTTGAGCTTGTCTATTCTTGCATGTGCTTGTATATTGTTCCTCCAATCTTCGTAGATGAATTTGTTTGATCTAATATTGTAGAGTAGGAGTTCTTTGTTTCTCTTTGTTGTCTATTGCATTGCAGGTATCAAGTTGTGCTAAGGAGTTTGGAGATCAAGCTTAGATTAGAAGCAGCGAGGACAAACTTTGAAACTAGGTGCATCACACATTTTATCCCTCTCTCTCTTTTTGATTAGTTAAAATATATTCAAAGGGATATTATTGTCCACTTGTGTTTTTCTGTCTTGGTTTAGGGGTCAATAATCTAAGGGAAAATTCACTTGTCCTCAAGGGAATATTTTCGTAACAGGTGGGCGTTGTGAAAATGTACGTCTTGAAATTGGACATTACCACCTGAAATCTCATATGTTTTCCATTGAAATGGGAGGTTGTGACATTATGCTAGGTGTTGAATGGTTACGCACTTTGGGTCCCATTCTTAAGGATTTTGAGGAATTAACCATGCAAATCCACTAGGATGGACACATGTATCACTTCCAAGGTATCACAGTTGGTTCTCTTGAGATCATTTGTTCCCATCGCATGGAAAATCCCCTCAAGAAAGGCCACTCTGGTATTATTTCTCAACTCCATTCTATTCAATCAGTTGATACACCCTCTGTGCATCTTGACCTCCAAGCTATTCTCTCCAAAAACCAAGTTGTTTTTTCCACTCCTTAGGGACTTTCACCTTCTCGTGGTGTTTATGATCATTCCATACCCATTTTTCTTGACAGTCTTCCTCCCAATGTTTGCCCTTATCGTCATCCCTTTTCCAAAAAGAATTAAATTGAGAAAATAGTACAAGAATTGCTACAAGCAGGTTTTATTTGCCCCAATACTAGCCCTTATTCTTCTCTTATGATCATGGTACTTAAGAAATAAGGTACTTGGCGCATGTGTCCTGACTTCCATGCCCTCAATAAAATCACCATCAAGGAAACTTTTCCCATTCCTTTCATTGAGGATCTCTTGGATGAGTTGAGCAGTGCTCAGTATTTCACTAAACTTGATCTGCATGCTAGCTACCACCATATACGTATGCAAGACATTGGCATCCCCAAGACTACCTTTCTAATTCATGAGGGTCAATATGAGTGCTTGTTCATGCCCTTTGGCTTGTGTAATGCCCTTTCCACCTTCCAAAGCCTCATGAATCATGTCTTCTGTCCTTTTATCCATCATTTTGTCTTAGTTTTCTTTGATGATATTCTCATCTATAGTAAAACTTGGCAATCCCATCTTGCCCATGTGGATAAAGTTCTTAATCTACTCTTTCAGCATCAACTTTTCCTAAAACACTCTAAATGTGCCTTTGGCACCTCATAAGTCGAGTACTTGGGTCATATTTTTGGCAAGGATGGTGTCTGGGTGGATCCTAAGAAGATTGAAGAAATGCAGTATTGGACTCGCCCCAAGACTATCAAAATTTTGCATGGTTCTGTGGGTTTAACAGGATATTATCACAAATTTGTTCAAAATTATGGAAAGATTGTGGCACCTCTCACTGCTCTACTTAAAAATAATTCTTTCACTTAGACTCTTGTAGCTGATCAAGCCTTTCAAGCATTGAAGGTGGCTCTGTGCACTACTCTTGTCTTGGCCCTTCCTGATTTCACAAAGACCTTTTTTCTAGAATGTGATGCCTCTGGGAGAGGAATTGGAGCAGTCCTTATGCAAGAGTGCAGACCTTTGGCATTTACCAACAAACAATTTTCATAACACAATTTGGGCCAATCAATCTATGAAAAGGAAATGTTGGTTGCACCCTTATCTCTTGGGGAAATTCTTCCAAATTAAGACATATCATCAAAACCTCAAGTATTTTCTAGAGCAACGAAATTCCTCTCCAGAGCAACAAAAATGGGTAACTAAGCTCTTTCGATATGACTATGAGATCATTTAAAAGAAAGGAACAGAAAATGTGGTTGTTGATGCTCTTTCTCAAAAATATGAAGATGAAGGGTCTCTTTTCTCCCTATCCTTCATTGTACCATATTGGCTCATAGTTGTTTTCCAGGAATGGATACAAGATCCTAAAATTTCACATCTGATCCAACAATTCTAAGACAATTCTCCAGTTTCCCCAGGGTACTCTTGGCACAATGATGAGCTTCTCTAAAAAGGTTGTTTGTATTTAAGTAAAAAGTGACAAATTAAATCCATGGTGCTTTCTAAGCTTCATTCTACTCCCACAACTGGGCACTCAGGGTTTACCAAAACCTATGACAGGGTCAAACATTCTTTTTTCTGGGATGGTATGAAAAAGGAAGTTCTCACTTTTGTGGCAAAATGTGATGTTTGTCAATGTAACAAGGGAGAAACAATCAAAGCCCCTGGAACTCTCCAATTGCTTCTGATTCCATCCGCTATTTGGAGGGACATATCTATGGATTTCATTGTGGGATTACCTAAATCAGGCAATAAGTTAGTCATCATGGTGGTAGTTGATTATCTGTCCAAGTATGCTCATTTATGTTCTCTTCAACATCCATTTACTGCATCCATTGTGGCTCAAATTTTCATGGATCATGTCTTCAAGCTTCATGGAATGCCTCATTCTATTGTTTCTAATCAAGACCCCACTTCCACCAAAAAATTTTGGCAAGAACTTTTCAAGATACAGGGAACCCAATTTCATCTCACCACCACCTATCATCCCCATACGGATGTTCAAACTAAGGTTGTCAGCAAGTGTTTGGAGACTTATTTCAGGTGTTTTTCCTCTTAAAGGAAAAATCAATGGGATCAATGGTTATGTAACACCCTATTTCCCCCAGCTTGTAAATATAACT
>ML851012.1:67686-90161 GCA_009831015.1 Picea engelmannii
TGCCCTTTACCAATAGTCATGTCCTTTGAGACATGACCTTTCATTATTAATAATTATTATTTATTAACTATCATTATGTTATGAATATCTATTTATGTATATTTTATGTTCATAACAATGACCTGCAGATTATATGGGAGAGAGGACACCACACATTTTTTCCTTCAATGGGTGCCTCTAATTCACACGGTCGCCAAAGGCCGTTCCTTCGACTGGGCTAAACTATTGTTTGACAGTTTGACTAGTCGAGTTACAGAGTATCGAGCGCATAGGGAGAGAGTAAAGATTGCTTCATTCTTTATGTCCGCGTATATCATGGACACCGTGTGTTTTCTCACACCTTTTCCCTTGATGAGTTGGAGCTGGACTCGATCGGAGGCCTAACCCATCCACGTCTACCATTCAAAGTTGTGGAAAGACAAAGCCTCAGATTTTGTGTATGAAATCTTTAACTGGGTGATGGTACCGCTGCATGTCACCATCTTCGGCCACCCGCCACCTAGGATCTCAGATAGTATCGTGGTAAATCTGAGTAGTATAGCCGACTAGTACATGGAAGTAGAATTTTCATATCTCAGGGTTTTCGGCGCTTCTATTCCTCCGAATTCCTTGCCTTTATTCATACCCGATAGGTTGTCTTTGCGTGAGGTTGCCAGAAAAACCGTAATCGATGGCGTAAGCAAGGAGCTTAAGGGATATTCGAAGAAGGTATGGCCACCTTTTCCTATTCATCTGCATTCCTATTCTTTGTTAGATTTCAGGCATGCTAAAGCTGAGGCAGCAACCCTAGAAGACTTGAAATTGGTTCATGTCAAATTTAAGAAGCACGATCCACATAGGGTCATAATTAACCACTTAGCCAATTACGGGCTTAAAAGGTTTGAGCATTAAAATTCGCCCTCAGATGACATTTTTTGAGGCACGAGATCTTATGCTGAGGTTTTGGCTCAGATACAAGCCCTGGCTCCTGAAGAAAGGGCTGATGTTTTAAAATTCCAAGAACATCGGCGGAGTTGTCTTCCCCCAATATTGTGGGGTTAAAATCCAATAACAGTAGAGATGCAGTAAAAAGAATCCGAAGACTCAAAAGATTCAGCACCCAGAAAAGAAGAACACCAGGACGGGGAGGAGCAAACTAAGAGTTCGAAACTGGAAATAAAAACTCCCAATCCGCCAAAAAAGCAGACTCCAGTTACCACTCCAGGCCAGTCAACTAAGCAAATCAGAGATCCCATCACCTCCATTACTCCCTTACAGTCAACTAAAGGGAACATAGACGCAGGGTGGATTTTCAACGAAGAATTGAGACCTATAAGGATGGAAGAGCTCCCTCCAAATGAGTTCTTTTTTGATAAAAAGAGAAAAGTTGTGGTAAAAAGAGAATTCTATCAAGAAGAGGGATCAACGGCCAAGAAGTTCAAGGTGTTGATTGATGGGAAAGATAAGAAGAAAGAAGAGTTTGTGACAGAAATAGCTGGGACATTAGGGGCGTATGCTATGGCAAACCAATTTTCAGTCAGGGTTTTGAAAAATCAGCTGAAGCGAAAAAATCACCTCATCAAAACCCTAGAAGCTAAGCTAGCCACAACTGAGAAAGCTGCCAAGGACCAGGAGAACACAGGAATAGAACAAGCAAGGATGGATGACAAAAAGGAAATTGAGCTGCTCAAAACTAAGCTCGAACAAGCAGAGCTGGTAGCTTAGACCAGTCAAATACAGGTAGGCCAACAAAGAGACTTGACAGGGAAGCTACAGGTTAGATTAGAGTTAGTTGAAAGCCAAGTTATAAACATTGGAATATTCCAGTCCTAGGCTATGGAGATTCGGAGCAGAGTTTCTATAGCCCAGTGAAGTTTACTTGCCAAGGTAGAGACGATTCAGGACAATTGTCTACTTATTGATCAAGTATTAGAAAACTTATCTGCCAGAGAGAGAGAAGCTGGAGCAACTCGGGTCGCATTTCAAGAGGCTATAATAGCTACAACAAATAGGGAATCAGGAAAAAGTTCTAATTTTTCCATTTCGGAACAGACCCGAGGTAATATTTTATTGAAAGAATGGGAACACATCATATCAGAAGGAAAATTGCAAGCCAAGAAGGTAAGGAAATCTTGTGAAGAGGTTTTCGGTTCCATAAATGGAAATCTGTTAGGCATTGATAGCGAGAGTAATGCTGAGATGTTGAGCCAAATGGATATGGCGAAACTCTCAGTTGATATAAATGAAAAAGAAGAAAGAGATTCAGCCGAAATCTCACAAGTAACTATGGCAGACGTAGTTCAAATAGATAAATGTATGATTAAACCAAGTGTGAAATTGTGCACTATTAACACCCTAGATGGACAGATGGAAGAAAGGTTGCCGCAATTAGTCAGAGATTGTTACATTTTTGAGGCCAATTGTCAAGCGGAACCTTCAAGGTTGATATCTCAGCTGGTGGAAAAATGTGTCATTTGTACCGAGCATGCGAGAGGGCAGGCTTCTGGTACCAAATAAAGACATAGGATAAAGAAATGAAACGATTGATCTCCTTCTCGTTGTAACTCAAAATCCTGGAACGATTGGGATTCCATCATATGTAAATTCGTATAAATATACAATAGAAGGAAGGAAAAGTGGCTGGACCTTTTTGGGTCGATTGTAATAGAGATTTTTCTCCCTCAAGAGTTAATATAAAGTAAATCCGAAGATTCTCGATTACATCACGACTGTGTTATGAGTTTGTTTCCTTGTATTTCATATTTCATTTCATTTCATATATGTATCTGATGAATGCTTCTCTATAATTTAGTACAACCTCTACTATGGTGAATAAATTTTAGTTTTCTATATTGTTTACCATTTTTCCTCTGTACCGACTATCAGTAGGTATAAGACCAATGAACATTTTAGATTTCTATATATATTTTATGCTTCATCAGGTTATTTCTTTATCTTTTTCTTCTTCTGTTTATAAGTGAGATTCTCCCTTGATAGGAGCCTTACATGATAGAAAACTTAATGTTTTTCTTACATCTCATACACATTTATTAAAATATAACTCAGTTACGGGAAAGGGCCTTTGGTTTGAAACCTGTTTTCACTACTGGAGCTATAAACTCTCCTTTATACGACCAAAATCAAGACAACATCTAAAAAGTATTGAGATTTTCTTATTATTTTGTTCCTCTATGACTGTCCATGTGACAAGACAACCTAATAATGAACCCGAACTATCAGATCAAACACATATTACCTTGAATCGTTTTGATACTATTCTTAAAAAAATCACTACCTGGGTCTAATTGGAACGTTCGTGGGCAGCGATTGAAAGGGACATAAATATCCAGGAACAGTTGGAAGTTAGACAACAACCTTGAAATCAACCCTAGCTTCCCTTGCCGAAGGTTGACATTTATTCCTTCTCTACCCCTTACTCACTTTCGGATGCCTAGACACTATACTTCTAAGCCTTAAGTATAGACTCTGGAACAACATCGTTTTGGCGCCGTTGCTGGGGACCGAAGTTATGAAATATTTTTCCCTGGGAAAATGACATTTTTCGTTGAAAGTGCCACCCTTTGATAGTGAACAAAGAGTGCACATATTTTGAAGGATTTCCAATCTTTCACTTGGCGACTCCACGATTAATAAGCTGGCATCCGGACGAAGGAATACTAGGTAAAACCTGGATGGTAAATAGACCACACCCTTTACCGATCCTAAGAATATTTTAAAGGCGAGAGGCTCTTTTAAGCCGACCCCTGCAGTCTATCAACTTAAATACCCACAACTGAATACCAAGAGTTCTTATGAACCTTCAACTTCACGCAACCCTCTTTTTGATACAAAATATCTAACATCAAACTGCTCTGAAGTTATAAGTGAAACCCGTCCGATAACCTCTGTAGTACACAAAGTAAAAAGTCCTGTAGAAAATTTGTCTGTTGTCGATATATCATCGACCCTTTAGTTAAATTTCACGACCTCACCCAGTCTCGAAGAATATTTCACACATCCAGTTTCCACACCCGTTGGTTCTCCTGACTACATATCTTACAAGTCTGAAGAGCCAAGTCCTTGCATCCCTTACTAGTCATCCTTGGATTTTTTTGCCTGCGAAGAAAGTAAAGATTCACCTTTAATTTTCCAAAACCCCCTTTACAAATTTCCACTATTAACGATGGCAGCCGCCGGAGGAGGAGGTGGAGGGGTTGTCAGAGGAGGAGGTGGAGGTGCTCCTAGGGGAGGATCTGGAGGCCAAGGGCCTACCCCCCCTCCTAGAGTGTTTTCTAAAGTGGCAGCAAGATACGCTCCTTTGGTATTTCCCGTTCCTTTGCACGACCTTCCAGAAAATTATATAAAAAATTTGCAAAAATTCACAGGGGAAGGAGATCTGACCGCAGCCGAACACATAAATTTCTTTGATCAATTCACAAACATCCTAGGTCTCGAACATGAAGATGTGTATTCGAGGCTTTTCGTCCAAACCTTCGAAGGTCAGGTCCAAACTTGGTTTTGGAGTCTACCTGCAGGATCTATCTTGTCCTATGATGCCTTGGAAGATGATTTCCTTAGACAATGGGGTGAAAGAAAGGACCACCTATACTATTTAATCGAGTTTGGGTCTTTAAGAAAAAAGAATTCAAAAATAGTTATGGAGTTTATTCAAAGATTCAACAAGCTGCATAACAAAATCCTAGCCGAGGTTAAACCATCCCAACCTGCAGCCAAAGTAACGCTCGCAGGGGATTTCGAACCAGATTTTGCACTTATTTTATGAGAAAGAAGAGGAGCTACTCTAAACGAAATGCAAGATGACACTGTAGAAATTGAGTCAAATATGATGGCCTCTGGTAAGTTAAAAACTAAAGTAGAAGTGGGAAACCTTGAAACTAGACGCTTTAGAGAACAAGAAGGATCGTCAGGGTCTAATAGATACACAGATGACAAAGTAGACGATATGGCCATGGTAATTAAGGAACTTTCTAATAAGATATCTAGAATGGAGCTAGAACAGGCCAAAGCCAATTCTTTTTCCAAAAAGGATTTTAGGAAGAATCCCAATCCCCCAAATCAACAAAAACAAATAAAAAACGAAGATCAGAAAATACAAACTCCCCTAAAGAACGAAAATTTTATAGGAGTGAATGATCTCCAAGATTTCAGAGATTCAGATGATGATGTCATGAACTTGGGTGATGACTTCACACAACCTTATCTAACTAAAGAGGATTATGAAAAATCTCTAAACACTCAACAATCGTCTATTGAGGGTGAAGAAAGAGATTATACTGACCTTTGTAGTTATCAAGAAGAAACCGGTATGATAATGGTCGAGGTCCAACCTAGGTATAACTTGAGATCTAAGGGTAAGCCTACTTTAACTACTCAACCTAAGAAAATTCTCCCAAGAGGTCAAACTTATGAGCCTGCCCCAGAAGAAACTGTGTTATCTAACAACAAAGCCAAAGTAGTGAATGTGCAAGAACCCAAAGTGGAAAAGGTTGAGACTAAAACACAGGAAACTGAAGCAGATAATACAAATACACCTTTAACCAAGATCATGAGTAATGAGGCAGTCCAGACAAATAAGTTGGAAAAGAAGGATTCAGAAGTCCCAACTAGAGAAAAAGACAAGGCGAGCAGAGTTTTCAGTTTCAAAAATGAGATAAATAAAATTAAGATACCAATTCCTCTGGTAGAGTTAGAGAAAAACACAGTATATCGAAAGAAGATTACCAAAGTGATAGGCATTTCAGAGCTAGAAATCCAATATGGCGTTTTGAACTTGGAAGACGATAAGCCCAACATCACTTTTGGTCCACATTTTGAAGGAGCTAAAGACATTGTTGCTCCCTTTTATATCACCTTAAATGTATACAATCAACTGCTACATAATTGCATGCTAGACTCCGTAGCCTCACATAACGTGATGCCTAAAATTATTATGGACAAATTGGGTCTCCAGATCACCAGACCTTACAAAGATATTTACTCATTTGATTTGAGAAAAGTTAAGTGTATGGGAATGATAAAGGATTTAGTAGTCACCTTGGCATAGGTCCCAGTTAAGAGCATCTTGATGGATGTGGTCATTGCTGATATTCCCCCCAAATATCGCTTACTGTTGTCTAGGTCATGGGGAGCCAAGATGGGGGGTTCTCTTCAACTGGATATGACGTATGCCACGATCCCTATGTTTGGTGGGCAATTTACTTGGTTGTACAGGGAGACGAGGTTAGCATATATAGTAAGCGACCCTCAAAATACGAACAATTTCCCTATTTACATTGTCGATCAATATTTAGGAAATTGTATCTTATCTTTTGACGACCAAAAGTGTCTTTAGCTCAATATTCCTTGAAGCAGTAGGTGAATTTTTCGAAACTCACACGGATCAAGAAAATCAGAATGACCAGATATGGATCATGGAAGAAGGAGAGGACCCTCAAGCTTTCCAAGAAAAAATCACAAATCATCACATGCTGGTCCTAAAAAATAACCAGATTTCGAAAGGACTGATCCCTTTAGAAAGACTGTTTGATCAAAACGACATACCTGTAAAATCCACCTTACAACCCCAACCAGAAGAGGTTGAGGACTGTGACATAGGAACCAAAGAAGAGTCCAGGATGGTTAAAATATCTAAACTCCCTCCCCCTGAAATAAAAGGCAAGTATAAGAACCTACTCAGACAATTTAAATATGTTTTCGCCTGGTCTTACGACGAGTTAAGAACCTACGACACTACTGTGATCGATCACAAGATACCTCTAAAGCATGGGGTCAAACCCTTTAGACAAAAGCTTAGGCAGATCAACCCCATTTTATTCCCTGTGGTCGAGAGAGAAGTGAAGAAGCTTTTAGAGGCAAAAATTATAGTACCTCTGAGATATTTCGACTAGGTGGAAAACCTGGTCCCGGTCAGAAAAAAGAGTGGGCAAAATTAGACTGTGCGTGGATTTCAGAAATCTAAATAAGTCCTCTCTTAAAGAAAACTATCCTCTACCTAAAATGGATCACGTGCTAGAAAGGGTAGTTGGGGCGAACATAATGTCTATGATTGACGGTTTCTCTGGATATAATCAAATTGCCATGAATGAACAAGATAAAGAAAAAACAAATTTTACTACCCCTTGGGGTACGTTCATGTATGATAAAATGCCTTTCGGTTTGATGAATGCAGGAGCCACATTCCAACGCGCTATGGACATCGCTTTCATCGGAGAGAGGGATAAGTTCATAGTCATCTATCTCGATGACTTAACGGTTTTCTCCAAATCCGACGAAGAGCATTTGGTACATCTTAAACAAACATTCGAAAAATGCCACAGGTTTGGTCTGTCCTTGTTGCACCTTGTTCATGAACTTGGTGAGAAGAATCGAGGTGCTTGCATGCCCAGTTGGGTCTGCTGAGAAGGACAGCTGTAGAGGAAAGGGTTAGAGAAAGAAAAACAAAACTATAATCAAGAATTAAACTAATACAAACTAAAATCATAAGCCTAGGGACATAGAGATAACAAAAACAAAAAGACCCATGTCACCAATGTTTTGAGGCTGATATATTGATGAAATCAAAGCACCAAGAAGAAAGGGGACTATGAGTCCCTTCTTCCTCCAAGGGAAGGCTCTTGGACCCTCAATCTTTCTCTCCTTACAACAAAGAAAATGAGAATAGTGGTGAAAAAACTCTTTGCAAATCCACTCAATGGAGAGGTGGATTGCTCAATGAAATGGTGCCAATGTGTTCTTGTCAAGGAAGGAGTCCTTAAAACAATATAGGCAACATAACATTACTTTGAATTCTTTGAGAAAATGAGGTGCATTCATGGCTTTTTATAGCATTGCATTGGGTTATTGTGTAACTGCTTTGTAGTGTGAAAAGAGGCCATTTAGGACATTATTAGGTCTTTGACCAGCCCACCATTCGGATCCAGCCCGGATTTGGAGGTCAAATCAACTTGGGAGCTGAACCATAAGTGGTTGGGAGGATGACCACATTCATAAATGCACCGTTTAGCAGGTGTGCGGCTTTTTGCGCTAACAACCGTGCATTGTGCGCTCATGCGCGCATTATACGTTCCTGTTCTGCGCATGTGCGCGCGCGTCCAATGTCTGCAAAGCACTCTTCAATTTTTCACTACTTTGTATAGTTTTTTCCCTTTTTTGAATGCTGTGAGATTAATTCAGGGCCATGAATGACTTCATTACTGTTTGACGATGTTGAGTTCTTGTAACCATGTGCGGACGAAATTTCAGTGATAACAGTCCTTAAACCCCAAGAAATCACACTTCGCCATGCAAGAAGGTAAAATTTTGGGTCATATTGTATCTAAGGATGGAATTAAGATTGATACTAAGAGGGTTGAAGCAATAGACACTATAAATATTCCTAGAAATGTAAAAGAAATTCAATCTTTCTTAGGAAAAATAATTTTTTTAAGAAGATTTATCCCAAATTTCATTGAAATTGTAAAATTGATCACATATATGCTGAAAAAGAACAACGAAGTAAAGTGGACAACAGAGGCCAAAGCATCGTTCACACACATTAAGAAAGTCAGAGCCAAGGCACCTGTATTGGCAAGCCCCGATTATCTAAAAGATTTTCTTATTTTCTCGTTTGCCTCCAAACACACGATTGTTGCGGTGCTCCAAAAAAACGTAGAGGGTTTCGAATAGTCGATCGCCTTTTTCAGCAAGAGCCTCAGAGATGCAGAACTTAAATATGATATAATAGAAAAACAAGCGTACGCCATGGTAAAAGCACTGAAGGCATTTAGAACATATGTATTACACTCCAAGATAATCACGTATGTACCTACAAGTTTTGTGAAAGATATTTTGGTACAACCAGACAACGATGGGAAAAGAGGACGATGGCTTGCCAAGATTCAATAATTTGACTTGGAAATCAAACCTACTAAACTGATAAAGGGACAAGGCCTAGCCAAACTTATGGCTGAATCAAATCTCAGAGCTCTAGATATAAACTGCCTGCAGGAAGGTGAGGAAGACATGAACATAAACGAGCTTGATGAATGAACAAGTGCAATTAAAATCGAGGAGAAGTTCGTATCATCAGAATGGTACAAAAACATAGTATCCTACTTGCTGACTCTAAAATGCCCGAGTGAACTATCACCATCAAAAGCTAGGACTTTAAAGATTCATGCGGTTAAGTATTGTATTGCCGAAAATCAACTATATTGGAAAGACCCACTTGGTTTCTTGTTAATCTGCTTAGTTGAATCGGAAACAGAAAGGGTTATAAGTGAATTTCATGAAGGAGTGTGTGGAGGACATCATGCTTGGAGGGCCACAACATACAAAATTATGAGAGCTGGGTATTACTGGCCAAAACGTTTCTCTAATGTCAACGCCAAGGTCCGAGCTTGTAACCCTTGTCAACTATTTGCAGGCAAACAAAAACTCCCAACACTACCTTTGGTTCCGGTCAAAACTGAAGCCCCTTTTCAACAATGGGGGCTAGATTTTATAGGTGAGATTAATCCACATTCTAGTTCCCAACAAAAGTGGATCTTAATTGCCATAGACTACTTTACTAAATGGGTGGAATCTATTCCAACCAAAAGGGCAACTGACTCGGTGGTAATAGATTTCTTAGAAGACAATATTTTGTCAAGATTTGGCTGCCCCTGAAAGATAGTCACAGATAATGCCCAGGATTTCAAATCTATGGCTATGATCAGCTTCTACCAAAAGCATAATATCGTTCTTAGCCATTCTACAACATACTACCCCCAAGGAAATGGACTGGCCGAGTTGTCTAACAAGAGCCTGATCAATATAATTAAAAAAGTGTTGGATGGAAACAAAAGGTCTTGGCATGTGAATTTAAAGTACGCCTTGTGGGAGAATCGCATAAGCACTAAAAAGTCTATCGGCATTTCCCCTTTTCAGATGGTATATGGGATAGATGTGGTGTTACCTATAAATTTAGCGCTCCCCGTGATGAAATTGTGGAAAGATCAGAAAGAAGAACCTAATCATGTCACCAGGAGGATAAACCAACTAATCGAGGTTCAACAACACAGGGTCGAAGTAGATGAAAGGTTGTAGAAGTATCAAGATGACATGAAGGCATTATTCGACCGTAGGGAAAAAGAAAGAGACTTCCTCCCAGGTGATTTAGTTTTAAGGTGGGATGCAAGGTGGGAAGAAACAACGAAACATGGTAAATTCGATCACCTCTGGTATGGGCCATTTAGAGTCTCGGCTCTTGAAGGAACAAATTCTTTCCTACTAGAAAATCTAGATGGTGAAATCCTCAACGCCCCTGTCAACGGGCATTACCTGAAGCATTATATGACATAAGCAGTCGCCAAACAAAAGAAAAAAAAGAGAAAGAGATTTCTATATTCATATATATAATTTTTTACATATGTATATATATTTCATTACGCATTGCTATTTTGATTTTCTTTTCCTTTCGCAAATTTTCGACACCTTTCAAAAAGCCTTGATAACCTTCATATTTTCCTTTTTACAGGTTTCCAACTACAAACAAAATGAGAAGGAGAGGTATATAGAAAGTCATGTATCGGAAAATCAATTGGCTTAAAGAGGTGATGAAAAATATTTTTTGATATTTTGGAAAGAAAATGAAATGGTAAGGTAAAGGTGAGATTTCCTGAAAGACTTGTTCTGAAGGGCTATCAAAGAAAACCAAGATAACCTCATAAGATACAACAACATCATCTGAAGTAATAAATAAAAGAACATTTCCATGGTTAATCGTTTACGAAAGAATAAGATGAAATAAACAAGTCATTCAAAGTAAAGCGCCCCCGAAAAAGATTTTCAAGAGTCAGTTTTGATTTTTTTAACCTCTGTTTTTCAGTTTATAGATCTCTGTCTGTCACCCTTTTCTACTTTCGGGTTTACCTTTTGAAAAAGCCAACATCTTTCCGGTTTCGAATACGTAGGGGGAAGAGATTACATCTTAACCTCAAGAGTTTCAAAGAAGATTGTGAAAAGGAAGCTGGTCTTCACAACTCCTCGGTCCCTTGCTAAACAAAGTGACACTTAAGTGATCCTGACCTTTCTAGGTTTTTCAACAGTTTCGAAGGATTGAGGCTTGCTCAAATAGAACAATCCAATAAATAAATTTTCCCCTTTCTCCCTGTGAACGAAGGTGTTGTGAAAGTTAATGAAAGGTTGGTACCAAGTAATCAAACTAAGATGAAAGACCTATAATGCAAAATATTACACATATATCAACCCTCATATAAACTGATTGCCCCCATCTTCATGCTCTAAGAAAGCAAATTACAAGACAGGTGGTGAAAGGAAATTCAGAAATGATTGCCCCCATCTAGTCCAAAAGATGATGAAAGGAATTCAGAAATGATTGCCCTCGTCTCAACATTTAAATGCATAAATATATTCCGAAGTGGTGAAAGGAAATTCAGTAAAAAGGGCCAGATAACTTCACCGGGGTACTGAACAGGCTCACTGGCACTGAAGAAATATCTGAGATATCTATAAGGTTGTTATACATGAATAACACTCTACTCTGGTAACCAATTCTTTTTAAAACCTTATCTACATCCCAAGTTCAGACAGGGCTTCCTGATTAAAAACATATAATTTTCTTCTTTTGATGCAAGCCGATAGCCATAAGATCTGTTGTGTGTCCTAGAACTGTTTTGATTATCTCAATGCAGACCTGAATTCAGTAACGAGAAGGAGAAAGTCGTGAAAGGGATTACAACTAAGTGCAAAAAGTATCTGAGTTTTGAAAGATTTTTGAAGGTAAAAGACGAAGTCCCTTTCCCCTTCGGTATCCTGTTCTAAGGAATATTTTCGCTGGATTAAAGCCATTGACTCCATTTACCCAATATAAGCACGTGGTCTACTGTTCTTCTCATCTTGCAGGAAAATGGTATCCCTAGTTGGAGCCTATGTTGGAGCCGCCTTTTTTTTTTGGCCTGTTTAAAATTTCATATCTTAATGCTTGAAATCGAAAGCCAGTTTTCATATTTTCCTTTATTTTTTCCCAAAATCTCAGAAGTCTCATCACGCGAACATCAACGATTATCATACTCTTAAGGTAAGATTTATTTTTTAATCGTTTAAACGAGTCTCTACTTTTGAACCTCGGGATGTCGCATGTCAGAAATTATAGATCACATGGTTTACAAGTCTCGAGGGGAGAAATGACGAACTAATTAAAAAAAAAAAGGTTTACCCAGATCATTACCAAGAGTAAAAATACTCTAAACCGTAGTTAAACATCATCGGGATTTCATGTCTCGGTGTTTGCTAGCTCCAAAAGTATTATCGTCGTAACCCCGATAGCCGAAACCACGAGATTCTTGTTTTAATAACCCGGGTTAATGTTAAAGGTAAAAGGTTTAGCCGTGGTTAAGCTCCTTCGGGAATTCGCAACTCGGCGTATTTTTCCTCAAAAGTTATACCTTCAAAGCGTCGAGTCGCGAAGTCGCAATAAAAATAAAAATGTAATTAATTAAACACTTAATCCGGTTTTATCCTCCAATTTAATTAAATCATTTCATCGTGATTTCGCAACTCGGCATGCGAGCCTCCCGGAAGCTATACCTTCTAAGCTTCGAGTCACAAAATTGCGATATAAATAAAAATGTAATTAATTAAATGCCTAATCATGGTTACACTTTCTATTAACCAAAGCTAATTATTACAATCTAGGGTCTTAGAGGTGTAAAGGGTTAAAGTGAAAACTCTCGATGAGGCGAGTGCCGAAAGATTAATTAATATTTAAAAAGGCCTGATTAATTAAGTTAAGACAACATTTTCATGGTTTAATACGAAAATTAATATGCATAGTCTCTGAGGCGATTTTAAACTTTCTTTGCGCCAACTTGTATTACGAACTATCAAAAATTTATGAAATTAATTAGAAATGAGGCGAATTGACAAGTAAGGGTTTGGTTTTTATTGCTAAATTTATATTTAAGAACGATTTGACCGTTCTGTCCCTAAGGACGACCTAGTTTTAAATAATCAAAGACATGGATTTTTTATTTGTTGTTTCAAATTTCATTTCTATTCTACACAGAGCCAACTTTTCGTGAGCAAACTAATTTCTGTATGTATACATATTTTTATCGCAGGAGAGCTAAAGTAGAATCCCCCGCCATGGCCACGCGAAAAGCGTCTAAAGCCAATGTTGAGGTTTCAGGACAAGGTACAGACAACGTTTCAGATACTTCACCTCGAAGTGTCGACTCTGTCCGGACCTGGTCATACATTTATGAGGTTCTATAGTCTTAATTGGTAGATGTTTCAGATGATTCCAGTGAAAATGAAAAAGACGACCTGATCACCAAGTATAAGATCGTTGTCCAGGCTCAAATGAATAAAGTAGCGACCAGGCCACGTCTGCTCCCTTATTACGATATGGTCCGGTGGGCATTAGACCATGTAGATATACCAACCAGAACCATCATCAACGAGCAGAGGGTCACCATTGGGACTTTCAAACTTGAACAATTGCAGGCTATGTACAAGTTGCCAGCAGTGTCAGACTTTGTTTACAATGCCGAATTCCTAGAGAATTTTAAACAGAAGGAATGTGTACAATACGACAAGACTATGTCTGGTTTAATCAAAGATTAGGTTTTACACCCTACGAAGTTCAGGGCAGACAGTAATGGTATATATTCAATAGCCTATCTTGAACCACATTTCAAATATATCGCTATGATGACCTGCAGATTATATGGGAGAGAGGACACCACACATTTTTTCCTTCAGTGGGTGCCTCTAATTCACATGGTCGCTGAAGGTTGTTCCTTCGACTGGGCTAAACTACCATCTGACAGTTTGACCAGTTGAGTTACAGAGTATCGAGCACAGAGGGAGAGCAGAAAGATTGCTTCATTATTTATGTCTGCGTATATCATGGACGCCGTGTGTTTTCTCACACCTTTTCCATTGATGAGTTGGAGTTGGACTCCATCAGAGGCTGAGCCCATCCATGTCTACCATTCAAATCTGTGGGAATACAAAGCCTCAGAATTTGTGTATGAAATATTTAACTGGGTGATGGTACCGCTGGTGGAAAAATGTGTCATTTGTACCGAGCAAGCGAGAGGGTAGGATTCTGGTACACAATAAAGACATAGGATAAAGAAATGAAACGATTGATCTCCTTCTCATTGTAACTCAAAATCCTGGAACGATTGGGATTCCATCATATGTAAATTCTTATAAATATACAATAGAAGGAAGGAAAAGGGGTTGGACCTTTTTGGGTCGATTGTAATAGAGATTTTTCTCCCTCGAGAGTTAATATAAAGCAAATCCAAAGATTCTCGATTCCGTCACGACTGTGTTATGAGTTTGTTTCCTTGTATTTCATATTTCATTTCATTTCATATATGTATCTGATGAATGCTTCACTATAATTTAGTACAACCTCTAATATGGTGAATAAATTTTAGTTTTCTATATTGTTTACCGTTTTTCCTCTATACCGGCTATCAGCAGGTATAAGACTAGTGAACATTTTATATTTCTATATATATTTTATGCTTCATCAGGTTATTTCTTTATCTTTTTCTTCTTCTGTTTATAAGTGAGATTCTCCCTTGATAGGAGCCTTACATGATAGACAACTTAATGTTTTTCTTACATATCATACACATTTGTTAAAATATAACTCAGTTACGGGAAAGGGCCTTTGGTTTGCAACCTATTTTCACTACCGGAGCTATAAACTCTCCTTTATACGACCGAAATTGAGACAACATCTAAAAAGTATTGAGATTTTCTTATTATTGTGTTCCTCTATGACTGTCCCTGTGACAAGACAACCTAATATTAAACCTAGACTATCATATCAAACACATATTGCCTTGAATCTTTTTGATACTATTCTTAAAACAACCACTACCCGGGTCGAACTGGAACATTCGTGGGCAGTGATTGAAAGCGACATAAACATCCAGGAACAGTTGGAAGTTAGAAAAAAACCTCGAAATCAACCCTAGCTTCCCTTGCCAAAGGTTGACATTTCTTCCTTCTCTACCCCTTACTCACTTTCAGATGCCTAGACACTGTACTTCTAAGCCTTAAGTACAGATTCTCAAACAACACATCCTTAATCCAGACTTGGTGGTATCTAGAACTTAAGTTGATCTTCGAGAAAATGGAAGCACCTCCCAATTGGTCGAACAACTCATCGATTCTTGGTAAGGGGTACTTGTTCTTTATCATTGTCTTATTGAGTCGTCTTTAATATATGCACAATCGGAGGGTTACATATTTATTTTTCACAAACAAGACGGACGCTCCCCACAAAGATACACTGGGTTGGATGCAGCCTTTGTCCATCATCTCCTTTAGCTGTAGTTTGAGCTCAACCAACTCTAGTGTTCTCATTCTATATGGCATTCTAGATGCTGGTACCACTCCTAGTGTAAGTTCTATTGAGAAGTCAATATCCCTTCTTGGAGGTAGACCTAGTACCTCTTCTGGGAACATGTTCTTGTATTCCTCTTAATATGGGGTGGTCCTCTAGGTTGGGTCTGTCATTCTCAAAATATTCCAGTACCTGTATGGCATATAAGGAACACCCCTTTCTGCAATACTTTTTCATTTGAAGGGATGATATTTGTCTCACTGAGATAGGCTTCGGAATCCCTTGGAGGGTCATCTTTCCCCCTTCTTCGTTTACACATTCTAAAGTTTTATGATAGCAGTCCAATTTAGTTTTATAAGAAACCAACCAATCCATACCAATCCACAAGTCATAAGATCCCAGGGGAAGCATGTTAAGGGTCTCTCAAGTGGGAAATCCACCCATTATGAATTGACAAGCCGATATGACCTTTGCCACATTTGTTTTGGTCCTAGTGGTTAATCACACCAACCATGGTTTAACATTTCTAATTGGTTGTAGTTTACACTTATCAACATTCTGAGGGGAAACATATGTAGCATCCCCGACCATCAACCCCATTGCTAGGCAACGCTACTACGCAGAACATTCCCATAAGTTTAGAGTTACTGCCATCATACATACTTAAAAAAAAATAGCAATAAATATCATTGCAACAAAATACATGATAATATTACAAGCATCACAAACATGCATTTTAATTGAAATTAAACACATAATGATACTTATCTTTGAAATTGTAGTAACTCCACCAAATAAGTGCAAAACTTCCACGAACCTCCCAACCTTAGACTACGCTTCTCATCATTCTCAACAGTGGGTCACCCCCAAGTTGGGACTAAGCTCCACCCATGGCAAGGGAATGCTAGACTAGGCTGAGGTTACAAGAAAACTGCACAATGCAATTGGGAGGATTCTCTCTAGGAGACTTCTTACGCCCACTACCCACAGAATCTCATTCCCCACATGCCTGTTCCATCTGGGAGTATACACCTTCATAAGAATAGTCCATTGATGCTTCACCTCCCTCTCTGGGTCTCTACAACAGGTCGGATTAGTAATTCTCATAGCTCTGTAGCTAGTCCTGGACTCTCTCTGGGAGAAAACCACTTCCCAATAGACTCTCTCACCTGGAGAGAGATTCTCACAGGCTTGACAACCTACTTCTTCTACCATGGGCCTAACAACTCGTTTCTTCAAAACACTCCTCGACTAAGCTCCATCCAGGTGAGGAAAACAACAATGGTTCAACACTCATTCCCATAGGGATGATAGTGGCAACAACATATGGGCATGGTATCGTAGGTGGAAACAACCCACGTTAAAACACAACACGACTAAGGCGATTAACCAGGTGCCAGGTTCCTCAGAGGACACAAAACAACTCATGGATTATCGGTTTCAGGATGCGTGACTATGAAGAGGTCAAACAGGTTAGAGGACGGATTAGTCCAAGGTTTTTTCCCATTGGTTTTCAAGGTGCGTGACTAGAGAACAAAATGCAGAGGTCGATTCTCCTGGTTTCGGGTTCCGACTATGGATAGAAGAATGGATAGGAAAAATTGCTAACTCATATGAAGTATGGCATAATGACTCACGGGTTACTCATTCCAAGGTTCCTGGTGGATGTCCCCATTCATGATTAGACAATGGTTGGAGAATTTACAGACTCTACAGAATGAATCCCCCAACATAGCTCAACTCATCAGCTTTTAATGCATGCACCCAGGTCGACACTTATCTTCGTGGAGCTGTATGAACTACATTTTCATTTGTTCCCCTTTCCCAAGAACTTAGGACAATACTCATCAATTGTCCACATTAGACTTTAGGAAATAATAATAAATTATTATCCCCTTTAGAGGTAAGCCCCCTAGCTTATCCCCTAGGCCCACACGCTTAGCCTCCTCCCTTACCCAACCTTGTGGAAGCTTAGTCCCCCATCACTATTTCTTCTTGGTCAGTCTGCATGCAGCGATGTTTATATTTTATTAATGATCTGCATAATTACATAGACAAAATCAAGCTCCTGGTCCTTAACACCCATGCTCTTCGACCTAGTAATATATAACCCCACCAACTTATCAACACTTAGCTCACCATCCTACAAAACATGTTTACAATTTATAAATACAACTGGGGCTCATTCTTGGGGATATTACAATCACCTCCCCTTATTTTTTCATTGTCCTCAGTGCAACTCGTTACACAACATCAACAAGATTTTCAAAACCTTCAAAAATATGTGGTTATTCTACTCGCATAGCATCCTCATGCTCCCATGTCACGTCCTCAGGACTGTACCAGTTCCACTAGACCTTTACAAGCCCTATGCCTCGATTCTGGAGCTGTTTTCTCTTCCGGTCCAATATGCACACCAGATGCACTTGCAAGACACCTTATTGCTCCACCTGAATCACATTCCAATTGATTACATGATTAGCATCAGGTATATATATTTCTTAAGCAATGAAATATGAAACACATTATGTACCATCATGGATGCAGGAAATGTAAGCATATATTCAACACACACACACACACACACACACATATGTGTGTGTGTGTGTGTATACAAACAATTTTAATAACATTATAACTTGTATACAAGATACACAACATAAAATAAATAAAGAATTGTACTTATCTTCTGATTGAGAAGACTTCCATATCACATAGTATAGACCAAGGTACCAAAAATCAACAACACTCCAACCAACGGTCTCTCATTCCCCACATGCCTGTCCCACCCTAGGAGTGTACACCTTCAATGTCACACAGTCCATCGACTGCTACACCTCCCTTTCCTTGGGCTTCAACAACAGGCCGACTCAGGAAGTCTCAGATCACCGTGGCTCCCCAAGTTCCAACTGACCTCAAAGGTTTCCAATCAACAACTTCCCCAAGCTACTCTTTTTATTCAACATTCTAACTTTAATCAACATCATCTCATCTGCACCACCCACTTGCAATTATCATGAGAAACATAAAATAATTCATTTAGGAAATCCAACTTAGTTCAAAAAGGAATTCAACTTTTTCCCCAAAACATGAAATTCCATTTCATAATTCATCTTGGTTGTTTCCATATTATGAATGCATCCATCCTTGTGGTTTTCCACAGGCACCAAACTGCATACCATTTTTCCTGTAATGCTTCCTCTTTCATACAACCAACAAATCGTTAGTATTTGTTGTACATCATAATTCAATATTTACAACACCTTATGCAATGATCTTAGAATTGCCTACACCTAACAATTAAATCACAATTACCAAAAAAATTAACCAAATAGAATGAATCATCATTCTATGCATATGCATGTTCATAATTAATAACCGTAAGTTTATTATTTCAATTTTCTGAACATAATTTTTTTTGTAGTCTCTATTTCTGTGACTACCTGGCTTGCAACTTTCCTGTTGCAATGTTTAATAGTTTCTGAAATATTCTCAACTTCATGAGTTCACAACATTTCAGCCACTAGTATAATTATTTCCATACAATAATATATATGCATGTACTTACAAACACATTCAATCAATGCATTTAGTATACAATTCTATCACTTACTATGCATGAGTATAATTCTCAATGAATAATTAATCAACACAACTTGCATTGAATTACATAATGCTCTTTATCTCAGTCATGTATCTCACCATCCATGAGTTGCAATTCTAGCCAATGTGTTGACACATTCTCCACACACTTCCTATTGTCTTCCCAATTAATTGGATGCCTTCCTTTTCAACCCGAGCACTACACCAAAAATATAATTTTGTGGTGTTCATTAGTGTTAGCAAAAAGGTTGCAACCCATGTTTTATTTAAAAGTAGGAATATTTTAGTACCTGTGTGGCTCATAAACTTTCCATATCCATACCTTTCCATATCCAACCAGGTCTTGGTCTCATACATGATTAGGTCCTGGTCCTTTCCCTCTGTGTGCAGGTCTTGACAGACCCACGGGCTATTCCTGCGTGCTTCCAAAACTCCAAGTTTCTAGTGCTAGTCCCTTTGACCTCACATAAGTGTATGATTGTGAGCGTGGGAAAGAGTGGTTTTATACCAACCCGCTTTTCGCCCTGCAATTCACCTCCAACTGCCATGTATCCTTTTTCTAAAACTGTGGTATAAATTTCATCCCACTCTCAGATTTTTAACATCCGAGCAAGTTCTAGCCCTACAATTCTTCCCGACCGTTGATCTCTCACTTTCGATGAAGATCCATGATCAATGGCTACTATCTATCCTTTACCTACCTCTGGCCAACTATCCAATCGATGACCTTTTCTCCTTTCACACAGGATCTCATATCTCCACGATCTAACGACACGTAGCTCCCTTCCAAACCAATGGCTACGATTGGTTCCGACTCTCTAACCCTCGGGAGTTTCAACTCTCAACTATCTACTTTTCCCCTATGGAAATATTCCATAGTGGAAGATGTAATGAAACATGTCTTCAACAATCAGACGGTTCTAATGAAATCTGAGTCTTTTTGACCAAGACCAGATCAATGGTCCTTTGACCTCCACCTTGATCAATGATCAGGATCTCCTTCAGGAATTCAACGCTTTCATCCTCTGCTTTCCTCTAGAGTGCTCTGTACCCATAGTTCTAGATCTAGCACCACGTGTCCACTTTCAGGTCAACGACCAAGATACTTCGGTTGTTTTTGCTCCTCCTTGTCCACAAAGTTCTGAAGTTGTGGATCTTACGCCACATCTCCTCCTTGACGATGGATGGTCCCAAATCACTTCAAGACTTCGGAACTTTGACAAGTCCACTTCTACTGTGCACACTAGGGTTAAGTCTTGTGTGCTTACCTCCAGATCCAACGATTGCTGGTCCTTTGCACTCATACCTAACGGATGGGATCTGTTCCTCTCCTCTGCACTTCATTTATTCTATTGGATGTTTATCTAACAGTCCAGGCTCTTCCCCACAACCGATCTAATGGTTTTTTTCACTCCTTCTCCCGAGCTTTTGACTTCTTCCGCCTTGGAATATTTGTCAATGTTCAAAGGCTTCGTCCTTTGACCTTTCTCCTATGAGTCTGCCTCTTGGATCTTGTCTTCTCTCTCGTAAGCGTTATCTCTTCTAAGCTTTAGGAATTAGAATGAGTCCATCCCCCACACACTCCTTGAATTATCTCTTCTGAGCTTTTTGATTTACTCAGTATCCTAAGGGTCTCAGCTCTTCTGTTTCCTTTCAAAGAAAAACTTCATGCCCTCTTGAAAACCTTCTACTCAAAGCACACCTTGCTGAGCATTTTCTACAGAGTGTTCAACAACTATGTGAGTATCTTCCTCTGATACTCTTCTCCCTAAAATCGATAAAGAGTTATCTATGTGCACACTTGCACTCGCTCAATGCCCGCCTGACAGATCCCTACAAAGTTCTCAGTGACTCTTTCTCTCTCTGAACTCAACACAGAGTTCTTCCTATGCACTCCTTGCACTGCTTCTCATGAAGTTTCAATGATATCTCTCATGAGCTTCTCTAAGGTTAACTTACCTCTGTCAATGCACTCCTTGTGGACAATGTGCACTGCTTGCACTAAAAAACTCAAAGAAGAGAAACAATTGAAACTTATTCAATACTTCACCAATTTACGCATTCAGAACAATATGATTTAAGAAAATGTTCAGATTTCATTTTCTTTCTGAGCTCTTCTCTGCTCTATAATCATTTTTAGGCATTAGCTCCTTTCTCTCAATCCCCAATCCATGTGATCAGGGGACATGACCAAGCGCTATATCACTAGGTGCTTACTCCGGCCTTCGGCTTTGGAAGATTTCAAAACACCACACAACAATCTCTCGGAGTTCCAGATTACCGAACTCGCGAAGAAGGGTGGATCAACTGTCCACGTCTACTCAGCATCTGACGACTGACACTTACTATGGAACCTCAGGCATCCGAGTTTTGGAACTTCGAAGCTTCGAGACTTCGAAGGATTTCACATTCATGCACCCGAACTGTTAATCTCTGAACATTCCCAATCACCTTTGGTGATGTCATTACGTCACATCAATTAACATTTTCCAACTGCGGGGGCACGCAATGGTGGTTTGGAGTACATCCCACAATTCTTCTGACACTGACACATAACCCCTTGGTGAAATCACGGTTTGGATTGCAGGACCACCTTGGATAATTAACTTCCATGCAACTTGGGTCCCCACAATGCCTTCTGGCCATTTATCTTGATGTATCATGATCAACGCCATTGTGGGTCCCCTGAACTTTAACTACATTACATAACCTCGGGCACCACTAACCCTACTCATATAGGATGCCACATGGTGGAATACTATTGGCTGACTCGTGGCCCAATCAGATGGGTGTCACACGTCACGTTCCATATGGAATTTCAAACTTCCACGGGTTTGGAACCCACTAACACATGGCACGCATGCCATGTGTCCATGTCACCTCCAGATGATGTCATCATGACTCACCACTTTGGCTCTTTAGGATTCGGAGCTTCAGACTTCTCTCTTATTTTTCATCAACTTCACCGAAGTCGCAAAGTATTAAGGGCTTACAGGCTAACCCTTCTGCACCTTCCCTAGATCTGATGATCGTAAGGGATTTCCCTTCCTTCCGAATAGATCCTACGGCGCAGAACAAACTCTGTTACTCTGCAGATTTCTAAAGGAATTCACGGCTAACTGCCTCATAACATTACCAGATCTGACAGTCGTGAAGGATTCTCCTTCCCCCGAACAGATCCTAAGGTCCACATTACTTTGCAACCCAACACCACTTTTGTCATGTTTTTATGACACCGTTACTCCTCCTGAGCTTCGTAACATGGCCAAGGTAACCTCTTGGCACTCAAAAACGTTCTGAGGTTTGAAATTGGTCCTCAAGACACAATTTCTTCTTGAAACCTTGGGTCCAATGACCACTTATCCAACCCATTCTGGCTCAGTGTTTGAAACCATGGGTCTCAACTTGAATTTTGTCTACTTCGACAACAATTCTTTCCAAAATTTTTGCTTCATTTCCCACTAACATGGCCCATCCAGGCCCAGTGTTGAAAAACTTGGCTCTGATACCAATTTGTAAC
>ML851012.1:90261-108435 GCA_009831015.1 Picea engelmannii
CCTATTTTGATAGACATTTGAGTTATTACTTGCATCTGTGAGCTAATTTGATAAAACGTTCCACTCAAATTGTCTAATATTTAATGCTTGACGTCACACCTATTGCAGAAACAATATAGGTGACGCAGCAACATTATATATGACCCTGATTTGACATATTTATTGCATTAATAAGTGATACAAAGATTGAATTTAAACATTGAATGCTCTTGTCTTTTATGCATTTATTGGTGAAGTAATACAAGTCTTTGATTTTGTTAGGCCATCATTTACTTTGTCAATAATAGCATATATGCATTTGCTCATATATATATGATAAGGATAGTCATTGATTTTATGAAGCACTAACCCACTGCAAGCATATTCTAGTCTTCTTTGTTTTGTCTCGCAAACAGGTGCATCTTCAGTGGATACTTCTACTTGACTATCTCTTTTGGGCAGCAATCTGTGAAAGGAAACTTCTTTGACTTGATCCATTATCCTTAGCCTTTCTTTAACCTAGATTGCCTTAGGGACATCTCCCTTGGACTAGCCCTCCTAAATAGAAAGAGCCCCCCATCGAGGTGACAGTGGGTGGGGAAGCTCCTGTTACGCTGGTTTTCTACCCTTGAATCAAGCTCTTTTAACCTTTCCTACAAACCGTGCGATAACAAAACCTAATATGGTCTCGGTCTCTACCCACCTTGAAGAGACTCGGTGAATACATGCACTACCTTTCCCGAGCTTAAAAGGCTCCATCCTCACAGTGATTGCAAGGTTCAACCTCCGCATTCAGGGGAGTACTCACTCGACTCTAGGATGGTGAGGGAAATTCCTTGGGGGATATTGTTTTCGAGGAATTAAAATAGAGCATAAGGAAAATCAAGCAGATGTAAAAGTTCTCAAGGAACGAACACATACTCTTAACTTAATCATTCAATACATAAACCATTTACATGCATATAAATACAAGCATGCATCCATTATTTCCAATTCAAAGAAAAAGGCATAAAAACACTTATCATAACCATAAGGCGTGATGAGACTGTTGAAAGGGGTGCTAATTTCCACCCAACCATAGGCTCCATCACTCCCAATGGATTTATCACTGGCCACCCCTGAGCTTAAGCCATGATTCTTTGAGATTCAATCTCTTACTTCCAGCTCAACAAAAGTTAGGGACAAAGGTTACTCTCCTTATCCCAATATAGAAATAGATAAGGATGAAGGTTATTGTCCTTCTCCTGGCTCAATCTCTATTTTCTGTGATCATAACTCACTATTCCTCTTTTATTCCTTCCTCAAACCCAACAATTTCCTCTCTCATCTCTGCATTTTCTTCGCAGGTCTTCCTCAACCCACCACACTTCCTTTCTTTCCTTCCTCATCAAGGTTGCACGTGGCTCGAATTCCTAGTCCATGGTCAGGTCTGGAAGCCTTACGGATGGGTGGTCTGCCCCATTCCCTCATTAACTCTTGAGGAGGCCTTCCCACCTACCAACCCGACTATAATTCATTCTTTGGTCAGAGGGTTGCTCTAATATGAGCAATTAATTTCATCATGGTACTGGTTCGGTGGAGGTTAACGCAACCATTCTGGGTCCCCTCCACCACCTTTCATAGCATTTGTGGTTTTCTCTTAGCACATCCCCTCTTTTAGCATTTATGCAACACGTAACCATTTTCTATTAAAATAATAGAATTTACATTCATCTACCTTTGGTATAAAGGTCCATCAAATCAAACATTCACACCTTTAGGTTTTCCATAGTTCCTTGGCCAATATAGTTATATTTACAAATTGGGGGAAACATGGTGTTACTGATCCAAAATGGATCTTGAAAGGCTCAAAAATCAAAGTTTTTGAATGCTCAATAAAATGAAATGATCATGTAGTGCTTGTCGCAAGCTTTCTGGTGGCGTAAACGGATTGTAAATCTGACATCGTATGCTAAAGTTATAGCATTCAGAAGTTTTGAACAAACAGGTAAAAAAAAATCAACTAGTCAAAGAACAAGTGGCACCTCCTCGAGATGACACATGGAAATGAAAGATGTTGACACGTGGCAATGGAAAGTGATGATGTGGTTTCATATTACTTATTAAAATCATGTGGCAAATTAATTCTTTTAATGTGAATATATTATATGGTTAGTGGTAACCCATTAAAAAGGTCACAAATCCCATACTTTATGCCATACCATATTTTTCATATCCTAGTCAAAGAACAAGTGGCACCTCCTCGAGATGACACATGGCAACAAAAGATGTTGACACGTGACAATGGCAAGTGATGATGTGGTTGCATATTACTTATTAAAATCATGTGACACATTAATTCTTTTAATGTGAATATATTATATGGTTAACCCATTAAAAAGGGTATGAATCCCATACTTTATGCCATACCATATTTTTCATATCCCCATTAAAAATAAATCGAATCCCATGAACCATATCTTTTGGTTATTTTATATTATATGTTGTTGACCATGAAAATGGGATGGAAACTTTAATATTATGGTTATTTCAACCATATAAAATATTCTAATCCCATATTTTATGTTACCAAGGCTCTAGTCCAAAGCCCGATTCCATATGTTGTTGTCACGTGTTGTTGTAATATGTGGTATTTAAACCATACAATAGTGTGCGCCATATATTTTGGCATAAAACTTTGGATAATGGTTATTTTAGCCATTTCATGCCATATGGTATTATGGTATATTTTGCAAATTTCAAGCCAAGAAATCGTGGGTTGTTGGGATTCGATCCCATAACCTCACATTATTTAACCAAAAGATTTATCACTATACCAAGAGGTCGAATTGATGCAGATTAAAATTGAACAATGTTATTTATGCAGAGAAAATCAACGAACTAGGAGAGCTTTGGAGACCATTTCTAGGAGCTACACTCAGTCGTTTTCAGTGCCATCAGTTGTGTTGGATTTCTGAGGTCGAGCAGAACATAGTGAGACTAGTATGAGATCCATTTGATGTACTTTTTCTATACTTTTCAAGCATTGAATAATTAATAAAGAAGCCTCCTCCACTGAGACAAAGGCCCGAAGACGTAGGCAATTTTGTGCCGAACTCCGTTATCACTTCTCTTGTTATGGTTTGTTGTTCTTATTGCTTCAGTTCAGATCTGTATATTGTCTTATGGCTGCTATTATTCTTCATTAAATCCTTCCTCTTTCATTCAACTTCATAAATGGTTAATTAACACATGCAATTAAAAAACTCAACCACATTCATTACAAAATCTTTTTTCGGATCAAGTGGTATCAACGCTAGTTGACGTTTGGATTTGAGTTTTGCATGTTAACCAGGGAAAAGATACAACGTGGTGAAGGTGAGCTTGTTGCAGAGAATCCATTAATTGGATTGAGAAAGAGAGCTTCTCACATCGAGAAGATGGCATCGAAAGAAGGGCTTTCTCAGGATGAGAAAGAGTTCTGAAAAACTTTCCTTGCTATGTCGGAGATGGTGAAAGTTTTGTACGAGGATTACTTGGAACGAAAGAGACCATTTTTGGGTGAATCTTCAAAGGGCAAAAGTGAAGAGGAAGATGATCATCCTCAGATTCCTCCTTCACCTCCATCATCACCTCCTTCTTCTCCAAGTTCAACTTCTAAATCTAATGCAAATAAACATATTCATAAACATAATAAGGAAATGTCATTATTAAAACTTGATGTTAAATTTGAGTTGCTCATATATGATGGTGAAGTAAATGCAAAGAAACTTGACAATTGGGTCAGGCAGATGGAGGTTTACTGTAGTGTGCAATAGATCAAGGATGAGGCCACACAAATCAAGTTGGCATCTTTGAGACTTGCAGGAACATATCTCATATGGTGGTAAAGCAAGTTGCAAAACAGAATGCAACGAGTGGGTAATGTATTTCCATCATGGCAAAGCTTCATTTCTGCACTTAGGAAACAATTCTATCCTTTGGGTTATAAAGAAAAAGCATTAATTGAATGGCAATCTTTAAAACTAAGAAAAGGAAAAACAGTACAAGAGTATACTGATGGCTTTCGAAAAATGGCATTGATGTTAGATATCCCTTTACAAACACAATAAACTCTTATGAAGTATATAGGAGGTTTACCTGTGCATATTAGAAACATTGTATTCATGTTTGGACCCACTAACCTTGATGAGGTTTCTGTTCAAGCTACATATATTGAAGTAGGAAAATCAGGTGTGTTAGGGGAATCATTATCTTCAAGGAAGGAGGACAAGAGGAAATGGCATGGCAAGAATTCAAATGCAGTGACGAGGAAGGAAGGGAAGCCCTCTTGCAAGCATTGCAAAAAAGAGGGACATGATGAGGACAGATGTTGGGAGTTGCATCCCGAGAAGAGGCCAAAGTGGTTCAAGGAAAATAAGGGAATGCAAACAGTGGCAGTGACAAAAAGACCCACAGACTTGGGATCAGATTCAGGTGATGAATCAAAGATCTCATTGGTTGGTATGAGAGGTAAAATTGGTGAAGGCATTGATTGTAGAAGCAACTTGTTTCATATAAGGGTAATCATGCGACACACTAAGATAGACACATTAATCGACAGTGGATCTCAATCTAATCTAATCTCAGAAGAATTGGTTAAACAATTGGGGTTAAAAACACAAGTACATCATAACCCTTACACACTTAAATGGATAAGCAATCATCATCAAATGCACATAACAAAGCAGTGCACAATCAAATTTGCAATTTCATTTAAGTATGTGGACGAGGTAACATGTGATGTAGTGTCGTTAAGTGAATGTGGAATGGTCTTAGGTAGTCCATACTTATATGATCATAAGACAATCTTCAACAGGACAAAGAATCAATATCAATTAACCAAAGCAGGTCAAGATCATGTGGTTCATGCTCATCATGTTAAGGAAAATAAAACACTTCAAACAATGGAATAATTAAGAAGGTAGTGCAAGCAAGCAACAAACCAATAATTGTTTCAAATGAACTAATCGATCTTAAGCAAGAACAAGAAATGATTGTTGAATGGAAAATCAATCATAAGTTGCTTCAAGATAATCTCATGTCATGCAAATATTACAAGTATATTAGCTCATTTGCAGTCGTCTTTTCGATGCTATCATTATTAATGTTGTCTACATGGATGATATTGTCTTCAGTAAGATGTAACAGGGTTCAAATGGCTAACAATATGCTGTCAGTTGTCATAATTGTGTTATAGCTGGTCTTGATGAGACAGGTGCACAGGACAAAGTTCAGAGACAGAGGACAAGTCGGGTGGCCTATCCCGAGCTTGTTGACTGGTTAGTAACCATTTGGGGACCAAAAGGTCCTTAGTGGGGAGGTGTGATCCAAAATGGATCTTGAAAGGCTCAAACATCAAAGTTTTTGAATGCTCAATAAAATGACATGATCCTGCAGTGCTCGGCACAAGCTTTCTGGTGGTGCAAACGAATTGTAAATCCGACATCGTATGCTAAAGTTATCGCATTCAGAAGTTTTGAACAAACAAGTAAAAAAAATCAACTAGTCAAAGAACAAGTGGCACCTCCTCGAAATGACACATGGCAATGAAATATGTTGACACGTGGCAATGGCAAGTGATGATGTGATTGCATATTACTTATTAAAATCATGTGGCAAATTAATTCTTTTAATGTGAATATATTATATGGTTAGTGGTATCCCATTAAAAAGGGCACAAATGCCATACTTTATGCCATACCATATTTTTCATATCCCCATTAAAAAAAAATCGAATCCCATGAACCATATCTTTTGGTTATTATATAGTGTTGACCATGAAAATGGGTTGGAAACTTTAATATTATGGTTATTTCAACCATATAAAATATTCTAATCCCATATTTTATGCTACCAAGGCTCTAGTCCAAAGCCCGATTCCATATGTTGTTCTCACGTGTTGTTGTAAAATGTTTAGCCATTTCATGCCTTAAATTATGGTATATTTTGCAAATTTCAAGCCAAGAAATTGTGGGTTGTTGGGATTCGATCCCACAACCTCACATTATTTAACTAAAATATTTACCACTGCACCAGGAGGTCAAATTGATGCAAATTAAAGCAGAACAATGTTATTTATGCAGAGAAAATCAACGAACTAGGAGAACTTTGGAGACCATTTCTAGGAGCTACACTCAGTCTTTTTTAGTGCCATTAGTTGTGCTGGATTTATGAGTTCGAGAAGAACATAGTGAGACTAGTATGAGATCCATTTGATGTACTTTTTCTGTACTTTGCAAGCATTGAATAATTAATAAATAACCCTCCCACACTGAGACAAAGGCCCGGAGACGTAGGCAATTTTGTGCCGAACTCCGTTATCACTTCTCTTGTTATGGTTTGATGTTCTTATTTCTTCTGTTCAGATCTGTATATTGTCTTATGGCTGCTATTCTTCTTCATTAAATCCTTCCTCTTTCATTCAACTTCATAAATGGTTAATTAACACATGCAATTAAAAAACACAACCACAGTCATTAAAAGATCTTTTTATCAGTTACATATATGAACCCAAAGGGAAACACAAGTGGTCAATTTGTTATATGTTGATAATGGTACAAAAAATGATGGCTCTCTGTTACATCTATCATAGTTCGTCCCGTCATGCTGTCGTGTACACCACTATTGTTTCAATGAATGTTGTTGGATGAATGTACACCCGATATGTATCAAGAAACAATGTTTTCCCAAATGAATATTTGCATATGCGTCTTGGTTCCTCTCACAAATTTTCCCTATGTTTTGTATATTTAATATGTCGCTTGTGATTTAGACAGGGGCTAGGGAACGCAATACCACCAATCCTTTTTCTATCCACAACATTGGTTTGTTGTTTCTGTCCATGATTTTTTTTTTGTGAAGATTTTCCAGGTCCTATGAAGCTGCCAAATGGGTCTGTCTTTGACCTCAGTTTGGCTCTAAGTTTCAACTGTCTAACAATGGTTTGCTGATTTTTTAAGACAACAAACTGTTCAATGACTTCTTATTATTTTGTTACGGTTGTATTTGCAATTTTAGTTGCTCTAGTATGTAGTTTTAGTAACCAAGAGTTAGTGCATGCATACCAAAATAAATACAACACACCTAGAGATATTTACAACTGAAAATAAGAAGATCTAAAAGACTAACACAGATCATTTTGTACATAGGTATTTTTGGTCAACATGACCCTGGATAAAACCCCCCAGGGAAAACCAATTTGGGATATATGTCTATAAATGAGGAGAATAGATGGTGGAATACAACAAGTACAATATATATATGAACCTGATACAATATCAGCTTGATCCAAGCTGAAATACAAGTCCAAATGAACTAGGTGTGCCCTAGGAAGGTGTGCCCCTAAAAAATGCTCTCAAATCCAACAAATTTATTGTAGATGCAAATTGCGAGCTCTGAATAGAAAACCCCTCCACAATAATCAAGCATTGATGTGTGGCCTCCCTCTGAAACTGATTCCACTGCAATATGATAGGTGTAAGACTTCCCCACTACTACTGCACCCACCTCAACACTGGAAGCTCCTTAGTAAATAAACAAGGCTCCAAGATAGATTCCTCTCTCCTTAAGAGTATGTGCCCAAGCTATCCTCACCTCATTCTTCAGAAATCATCTCCAATCTCTCTCTCAATCTCTCCAAGTGAGAAAATGAGTGAATGAGCTCTCCTTCCTCCTTTGCGCCCCTCTTAAACCTCCATAAGGAAGCCTAAATGATCAATGGCTGAGATCATCCCATCTCAAGTCTAATCAAACATTGAGATCCATCCAAAAGAATCTCACTCAAAAACCCACTTTGGGTTAAGGTCCCTAAGTTCACTTTATGTCTCTAATTCACCCACAAAGTGAATTAATAGTCATTTTAGGTATAAAAGACAAAATTTCACTTTTGATTTAAATATCCTAAGTCAAAGTGAACTTAGACACAAAGTACAAGGCACAAAGGACATAGTACTTCCCACATGTGTTTAGGAGAGCAGAAACACACAGGGAACACCTCCCAAGGTACATAATCTCAACACTCCCTCTTACCGAGGAAGGTGTTCCTCACGAAGTCCATATTGTCTCTGAAGTAGACATGTTTTCCCCTTGGCAGAGCCTTGGTGAGTATATCTGCAACTTGGTCATCATTCGATATATACTACAACTGAACTGTGCCTCTTTAAACCCAATCATGGATGAAGTGGTACCTGATCTCAATGTGCTTCGACCAGTCATGAAACACTGGATTCTCAGAGAGTTTTATGCAGATCTGATTATCATAGTGAATGATGGTCGGTGGCATCTCCTGACCAAACAATCCAACGAACATCTTACAAAGCCAAATGGCCTCCCAACTAGCCTGACTGGCTGCCATGTACTCTGCCTTGGCTAAACTCAAATCTGCTGACTTCTTCTTCCAGATGAACCAGGAAACAAGTCCTAACCCCAAACCAAAGCAACACTTTGAAGTGCTTTTCCTGTTAGCAACACATCCTGCCCAGTCTGAGTCTATGTAGCCAACCAAAGTGACTCCATCACTTCTGATATAGTCTAGGCCATACTCAACTATCCCATCAATGTACCTCAAAATGTGTTTTTCCCCAATCATGTGAACACTCCTCGGCTCTACCATATGCTGGCTGAGAGTATTCACGACAAAACAAATATTTGGTCTGGTGTTAACCAGATACACGAGTGACCCAATTAACTTCCTGTAAACCATGGCATCTACCAACTGGCTATCTGAAGAACTAAGCTTCTTCCAGTTGGTAATCATAGGTGTAGACATGGGTCTATAGTCCTCCATCTAAAATCTTCTCAAAATGTCTGATGCATACTTCTCCTGCTCGAGAAATAGGTGACCCTCCTCCTGATGTACCTCCATACCCAGAAAGTAGTGCATCAATCCAATATCACTCAACTCAAACTCTGATGCAAGTCCCAACTTGTACTCAACTATGCAATCCTTGACATCAGTGATGAACAAGTCATCCACATATAAAATGAGAATGAGCATGTCCTCACCTATAATGATGTAGTAGAGGTTAGGATCAACATCGCTCTTCTCGAAGCCCATCTGAAGCAAGTATGTGTCTATGCATGAATACTAAGCTCGATGAGCTTTCTTTAGACCATAAATTTCCTTTCTCAAAAGACACACATGAGTCTCCCTATCACTCACCTCAAACCCCTGTGGCTTCTCTATGTACACCTCCTAATCAATAAATCCATTCATAAATGCGGTCTTCACATCTATCTGGTGAATTCTCCAACCCATCTCTGCTGCTATGGAAATGATACTCCTGATGGAGGTGTATATCACAACTGGTGCGAATGTCTTGTCATAATCGACTCCCTCAATCTAAGAGAAGCCTCACGCCACAAAATGGGCCTTGTGTTTCTCTATGTTGCCATCTGCAACATACTTGGTTTTGTACAACCACCTGGAAGTCACAACTGAATTCCCCACTGGCCTCAGAACCACCTCCCAAACATCATTGTGAAAAATGGAGTCATACTCCTCTGCCATGGCCTCTCTCTAGACCTGTTGGTCCACTGCCTGTGCAAATGCATGTGGCTCAATATTCTTGATACTCGTCACTAGTGCCAAATATTCTCCCAATTTGACTGGACGTCTTCTCTCTCTGACCTGACTCTTAGGATCCCTTACCTTCTCTCTGACCTCCTTCAGGGTCTCCTAAAACCATCTAGGTCTCCTCTTCCAAGAAGTGGTCAACAAAGAAGTAAGGTCTCTCTGCCCAAGAGTGATTGCCTCAAGACTTGTCTCAACACTATGAGAACCTAAAGTCTATGCCCTCTTTGACTGAACATGCTTTGATTGTGACCCTGAAGCTGTGCATGGTGACCATGTCACCCCTGATACTAGTGTACCTGAAACCTGAGGATGTTCTCCCTATGAGACATCAATCAGTGCCTCTATGCCATCCTCAACTCTGAATCTCGACTCAAGAGATCTTTAAAAATCCCTATCCTCCTCAAATTTGACATCTTTTCTCACCACCACTCTCCTAAGTGGTAGAATGTAGATGCGATAGGATTTGGAGACCTCTGAGTATCCAACTAGAATCCCCTACTAGGTTGTGGGGTCTAGCTTTGTCCTCCTCTTCGAGGGGACATGAGAAAAGTTCAAGAACCCAAAGATCCTAATGTGCTCGACATCATGCCTCCTACTAGTGAAGGCCTCCTAAGGAGTCATCTTCCCCAATATCCTGTGGGGGTTCCTGTTCTGCAGGTAAACTGTAGTATCACATGCCTCTTCCCATAAGTACAAAGGAAAACTTTGATCGCGCAACATGGATCACGCTACAAGTCTAATCTCCTCCTGGATGAAGTCATACCACATCCTCTCCCATGTAAGCATGACCTCCCGGGAAACAATGCCATGAACGAATGAAACCCATGGTTTGGTGAAGCTATTCATATGTTTCCTCACCAAAGAGTTAGGGTCCACCACCTCTCTGACAGATCCAAGCTTGTCTCTGATATGAGTGTAGAGACCAAGGAGTGAAGTCACTGACTCATCCTTGAGCATGCAAATTACCCTGAGTCGGTCATGAAGAACCATCTTCTGGTTCTCATTGGAGATCTCATACAACTTACATAGAGATGGACACAACTCGTATGCATAAGTATTCCCACTAAAATGGGGTATGGTATCATCACGAACTGTGTTGGTGTACAAATATGTTCAATATAGATATCTTACACTCATTTAAATGTCAATCCATGATTCATAATCAATAGAGTTGATGCACTATATGTGCCGATAATAGATAGGTTCCTATGTCTGATGAGTATAGCATAAAGAAGAAACAATCAATACCAATATTATGTTTTACAACTTTTTAATCTATCTTCCTCACACAACTTAAAGATCAGAAAACAAAACTCATAAACATAATCCAACAAGCATGTGATCTAAAGGTTTTTTCTTGAATAATGAATCTGTCCATTCAAAGGCTCATGAAATAAAAGAGATGAACTTTACATCTGTCCCCTTGTAGCAACTAAACTAATCAACAATTAACACTCTATTTTAGGATATCCAAATGCTTCACACAACTTCAAACTTAGCAAAGAAAACTGATAATAAAACTTCTCAAGAAAAACAATCAATCAAAGGATTCTATATTAAGGAACAAGTCTATTCATTCCAGGCTCATGAATTAAAGAGATGAATTTGAGAAGCTTGTCTCCTGTAGCAATCAAAACAATGAATTGTAATCAATTTTTTGCACACAATATTCAAAAGGAAATCACTCATAACTTAATCAATTCTAGAAGAAACTATTTATCCCTGCACAAGAAACACTAGGGTATTAAGATTCTCCATTTAATGGTCCATGTAGGGTGAATGATGGGATCTTAATTGTTCATGTACTTGCAAAATGGAAAGAAATGGTTAAGCATGCAACTTAGCAAATGATTGTTCACGCACACTTATTATAATAAATGCTCACTCAAAAATTATGAACATCTACATAATTATAACAAATCTATATTGCACATTATCAAATGTATGACTGAAATGAAACATTAATGAATTATACTAACTG
Organism: Picea engelmannii; assembly: GCA_009831015.1. Lineage (NCBI taxonomy): Eukaryota > Viridiplantae > Streptophyta > Pinopsida > Pinales > Pinaceae > Picea > Picea engelmannii. The sequence goes on from ML851012.1 coordinate 101,817, forward strand.
GTTTTAAAATTAAACTATGAAATTGTTTCACTCACACACAAATAGAATTGCATTCACAAAATAATTACAAAGGAGCTTACCTTGGTTGGATCGGTGGGCCCTTGTTGTGCCAACAAGGAAGCTCAAACAAACTTACAGAACAATAAAATTTACAAAACACATGGAATTGATGAATTTAACTTCATATTAATTCTTTAGGAAGTATGTTTACAGAGATAACATGTTCATAAATCCAATCTGCAACATAACAATTCCTCTCCCTTTTGGCTTAGCCATCACTCAATTTATATGATTTTTATATTACAAATTTGAATCTAGACAATCCAATCCAAATTAAAACAATTTTCCATCAATGGAGGTCGAGTGCAACCACTATATAATCAAGGAAATGTTGTTCCCACGAATCTGGGCATGATCTTAGAAATTCTGGAAAATTGGCAAAGATTGAGGATGAATCGTTCCCCCTGAGATGGAGGTCCACATGTGTGCTATCTGAAGATTATGGCTCAAGAGTCCAAATTAAAACACTACTCTGGACAAAACCCATGTCCCCAAATTTTTAGATCCATCGTCATCGGTCCGCAAATCGAGGTGAAAATCTAGTACCTGAATGTTGGTACCAAAATCCTATAGGTAGTTGTTTAGTACCAGAATACACACAGTCATAATCTTGAGTACTAGATTAGGTGCATGGGCAGTACCAGAATAACGCAGAGTGTGATAGTATCGGATCAAAACTTCCCAAGAGTCAAACAATTATGATCATGCAAAATCAAACATTTAATCAAATTAACTCAAAAAAAACTAAACAAATCATGCCTTAATCATAATTTACCCCTTATGCACATGAACAAGGTCATTGGGTATGTGTTTGGGAGGAAATAGTCAAGTATAGTTTTATCACTGAAATTTCGTTCGCAAATGGTTACAAGAATTTAACATCGTCAAAGAGTTATGAGGTCACCCATGGACCAAAATTACCACAAAATCATTTCCAAAGGGTCAAAAACTATACAACCAATGACAAAATTAAAGTGTGCTATTACTAAACAGGGCGCGCGTGCACTTGCACAAAACAAAAACCTAGGAAAAACGCACATGCGCCTGATGTGTGACTGTGGTCACTAAAATCCGTGCACATCTGAGAACGACGCATTTATGAGAGTGGTCGGCCTCCCACTCACTTCTGGTTTAGCTTCCAAGTTGATTTGACACTCAAATCTTGACCTGATCCGAATGGGTGGCTGGTCAAAGACCTAAAAATGCCCTAATTAGCCTCTTTCCACACTACAAGTTGGTTGCACAATACCTCAAAGAGGTGCTATAAAAATTCCATGGGTGCACTTCATTTTTTAAGGAATTCAATAACAAAGTTATGCTGCTACTATTCTCTTAAGGAATCCTCTATTCTCATCAAGAGTATACTAACACCATTACATTGGGAAATCCATCTCACCCCTTGAGTGGATTAGCAAAGAATTCTTTCACCATTTTCATTCAAAGTTGTAAGAAGAGATTATTTGTGGGGGTCCAAGAGCCCTCCCTTGGAGGAAGAAGGGACTCATAGTCCTCTTTCTTCTTGGTGTTTTCTTTCACTGATATCAACCTTACCATTGGTGACATAGGTCTTATTTGTCTTTTTGTCCTTATGTCCCTATGCTCATTAGTTTAGTTGTTATTTTAATTCTTAGTTGTTCTTTTATATTTCTTTCTCTAACTCTTTTCCTTACAATTGTCTTGCTTAACAAACCCAACTAAGCTTGCAAGCACCTCTGTTTTGCTCACTAAGGTGACGAAACAGGCGCAACATATTGGCGACTCCACTGGGGAAAGGTATAAATTTCCTATTCCATTTGGGTTTTTATCGCTCTTCTTTTGGTTTATTTAACCTGCAGGTGCATTAACCAGCCCAAGCCGACCTGTAAAACATCCAATTCCAAGTTGAATTGGGAGAATTCCATCCAGAATTTTCTTTCACGGCTGTGTGTCATTTGTGCGTGGGTTTTTTGGCCCATAGGCGTGCATCGTGTGCACATGCGCCTAAGTCACAGTTCTGTTATGCACACCTACACCCAAAAGCTCATTTCGGTCTGCGCACAGGTGCTCAGTGTGCCTCTGTCTACATTGAGACCCACACACCTGTGCAAAAAACTACACATTGTAAGGATTTTTGTGATTTGGGGAAGGTCCCTAGCCTTCTTAAAAGTGATTTCATGCATGTTGTAAGCTGCACCACACTTAGTTCCCTCTTCATATAAATGGATTAGTCAAAACACATAGGCACTTAGGGGGTTTAAAATCATTATTTCCTCTTTTTCTTTCATTTTGCCACATGGATGGCTTGCTTTGACTAAAAAGTATAAGTTGGAAATAATTTCTAATCACATAGAACTTGCATTGGGAATATAAGTTGGACAACAATTGCTTAGTATGCTCTTCTCTCGTGCCTCCAAGCGACCTTGAGAATCAGAATGAGATTGTGGGACAATTTCATCTCCCTTAAGAAGACTAAAGCCTTTAGGAGAGGACAACAACCCCTCTTGGGACTCCTCTTATTTATTTTTCAAACAGATCTTAAGATTGTAACGGGCCCATACATGCCCACATGCTACAAAGATAGGATAGTGTTGAAGTTTACTTTCTTAGATTAAATCACTAGGGAAGTTTAAAGGTTTTGTAATGGGCCCACACATGCCCATATGATCACAATCTAGGATAGTTTCAAAGATTTTCTTAGATTAAATCACAATAGGGAGTTAAAGGAATAGTAAAGGACCCACATGTCCACATGCTAGTTTCCTAGGGACTTTTGAATTACGCAAGGTTGTACCAAAGGCACTTAGTTAATTAGGTAATCAACACTTGTAAGGACCAAGCGAAGTCCACATGCAGCAAGGTGACACCTAATTCATTAAAATGTTGGCACACTTTCACTCATTCACACACAAAAGTCACTTATCACTCACATAGTTTTCTTCTCGAAAACGTGGAGGTCAAAGTAAGTTTCCTCCAAAGGGATTCCGAAACACCCCACCCTTTTCTTGACGAAACTATCCACTCCCATTTAATTTCAACGAGGTTGGTTCACACCCCCAACCTCTCAAACAAATACATCTAATTTTTTTTCTAAAAACTCATTAAGTTTTCCTCCATAGGAGGTGCCAAAATAAATTTTTTAGTCTAGGTAGGATTTTGGGTATAGGCATCCAAATAACTCCCCGTTATCTAGTTCTCACATTGTCAAAACAATAGAAGTTTTCAAATAGGGAACTAAAAATCCTCCAAGTCAAGTGTTCCTAACACCATAAGGTAGGGAGATACCCATGAAGGGTTGAAGTCCATTCTGTCCATCCCCCCCTTCAGGCACCCACCTCTTGGACGAGATCTAGCTCGTGACCCATTTCTTTGGCCAAAAATCTAAATGCCACACTTTGATTGAGGTACCTAGTGACCAAAGTTTAGGACATCTACCTAGGTGGCAATTGTGGGTTGCAATTGCACCTTGATCGGATTTTGTGTGGCTATTGGGAAATATCTCTAGCTCTTTCGGGATATGCCCCCTTTACCCCTCATTATAACTGATTATTTCATCCTTCACTAGTTTCTCTTCCAGTGACTTCAGACCCCACTGTTGAGTACTATTGGAAGGTCCTGTGCTATTTAAGAGGAAGGATGTTACGTATTTTAGGACACGAGCATGTGTTTTCTTTGATTCCCCATGCGACAAAACCCACTTATCCACATATATGCTTCTTTTTGAAAACACTTTATGTATGATGCGCTTCTGATTACATTTTGATTTAGATATATATATATTGTGTAAAGTTAAAAATTTGCAACAAAGGCTCTTGTTTATTTTCTCTCATCACATTTTTCACACATCCACTCAGCTAGTCAGACACCATAGGGGACCCACAAAACCCCCGTCGTTTCAGACGCTTACTAAACCTCCCTCCTATTTTAGGGGGAGTTCCTAGTCTTGCCAACTCAATGACACCACCTTCACACACTCTTGTGAGTGCCACTATTTTAGGATCACATTTTCTTGGTTCCACATTAATTGGGTCCACTTCCCAAGTCCCTCTGTCCACTCGCTCTCCTTTACACGTAAGCGGGGGGCCAACTTCTTCTCAAGGAGGAAGTACCAACCCACCTAGTCCCCCTCAAGGGCCAGGTTCATAGAACACTCACACCATGGCTAGAGCTAATCCTCCACTTCCACTGCAGATGCCATATTTGGCCTCTCTTAACACACCAGATCTAAGCAAACTCACAAATGATCCTATATTGCATGACCTCACATGGCCTGCAATGCCTACCAAACTACCTTTCAACATCCCAAAATTTGAAGGAAAGGCAGGAGATGACCCTGCCAACCATGTCATGACTTTCCACCTATGGTTCTCTTCCAACAACATTATGGATGATTCCATCAGACTACGATTATTTCAATGCACACTCACTAGCCCATTTGCCAAATGGCATGTAGATGAAAAATCAGGGTCCCATGCGACTTTTGAGTCCTTGGCCAAAGCATTTTTGACCTTATTCCAATTACCAATCCGCCATGACAATGGTCTTGAACTACTCTCTAATTTCAAACAAACCTCAGCCACACATATTGATGATCACATTCACGAGTGGTGTAGACGACGTAGTTTGTGCAAAGCTGAAACCACCAAAAAACAGTGTCTTGAATGGTTTCTCAGATCACTTGTCTCTCTTCTAGGTAAAGATGTAGCTTCCACCTTCCTCCGATCTGAAGAGGAAGCCATCAGTAAGGCTCAACAATATGACCTCATCTATTCACAATCAGGGTACTTATACACAATACTTCCTGATCTCCCAAAACCTGTGCCATTTGGTCAAGACAAACCTGAGATGTCTCACTCAGTAGACGGATTGATTGGTAATACCACACACCACAGTCCTCAACCCCAACCACCACCAATGTATGGCACACCTCAATATCCACCGACATATGGGGGAACCTCTTATTACCCCCCCACACCCTTATCAACAACCATACCCTATTGCTATTCCTCCGCCCATCAGTGGGCCACCCCCGACACCCCCACTACACCCACCTATCCAAACAAGTTTTGGTACCCCATCTACCTCAGCTTATACTCTAAGTACTAGAGAAAGCGCCACACCTTCCTACTTACCTTACGGATCACAACTCCCACATAATCCGTACTTTCCATTCTCTGGTCCTCCACAACCCATGGCACTCCCACACCCTCACGCTGGGGTGAATTTTGTTCAACCCTCTCCTGTTCAACAATATCAAAATTTTGAATAGATAAATACGAAAAATCTAGCCCACCCGTCGAATAATGCCAAAAAGAAGGGAAGAAACCAGAACAATAACAACCTAGGTCAAGGTGGGAATCAACCCCAACATAACCAACCTACTGGGGGAAACCAGAACCAAGGGAATCAGAACCCCTAGGGGGGAAATAACAACAGGTGTCAAGGGAGAAACAACAATACTATTAAGACCACATTCCCTTGTGCCCTTTGCGGTGAGTTTGGTCATTATACTCATCACCAAATCACTGATTTTAAACAGCTGAAAGACTCAGGCAGTCTACCTCATCCTCCAGTACTACCTGCCCCTCAGTGGGCCCCACAACAATACGTGCAACAATCCCCCCCAACCATACTGCAGAATTCCATTCCACACCAAGGTGTGATGAACACCCAATAGGACACACAACCTACCCCACCTCAGTTGGGACAATACCTCAATCCAAACAATCCCATAGATCATACTATCCTCCTCACTAGTGAGGAAGAAATCCTTCTGGAAACACGTAATCATCAATATCATCCACCCGCTGAGTCTCCTCCCATTCCCCCAGAAACAAAAATCAACACCAACGAGAACCCCGTTGGTACTCCCTCACCCTACTGCCGAAACACCTCTTCACATCCCTTGCATCCCATTGCGCAGGAATGCCCACAACCCCCAAGCTAGGGTGGCTCATAATTACATTTTGGTTGACGACTTAGCACAATTCCTGGTTGCCATGTCAGTCTTAGAAGTCCTTCATGTTATCACTCCAGGAAACTACTTAGGGTTGTAAACTAAGTATGCCTGGTAACTTAAGAATTGCATGTTTTTGTGTTTTGTGAATATGGGTCAATGGGACAACTCAATACAGTTTATAATATTCAAACATGGACATGATAAACAAATAGACAGTGCTTTTAAGTATTGATTAATCAGCGAGTAACTTGAAGATGGATGGAGAACAAATTGCAACCAAACTAATGCATAGCAGGGTCTAAGATACAATCAATAGCTTTATCATCAGGTCATGAGCTGAACAATGGGACGACGACCATTCAAAGCATAATAACACAGATAAAAAATGCAGAAGAAAAATGAAAAGCTGATAATCAACACTAAAAGAAAACTGTGATCTGTATTAGCATACTAAGTCTGAGCATACAAAAGAGTATATTTTTGTCCAGAATCGAACCCCTGTTTGATTTCAAAATAGGCACTTATAGCCTTTACAAAATGGTTACACAGATCCTAAAAACGTGGATCTGGTATTTAATAAAAACAGTCCTATTCCACTTAAAAAGCTATGATAATAAAGTCTTC